>JAYXIM010051832.1:0-30124 GCA_037575425.1 Anastrepha fraterculus | reverse complement strand
AGAAATCCATTCCAGGAGTCCATTCTCTGAGCGTGACTACCTATTAGGCAATGCCCCGTTATAACTGAAATCAGTGCACTAAGACTGTGCTTATCTCGTCTTAGTAGAAGTTACGTGCGTTTAGGATTGAGAGTCGGCCACAGCTGCCGGGCGATTTTGCAAGTGGATTCATTACGCCATCTTTCATTCGCTACAATATCCTCAAAGATAAGTAGTTTACATGTTTGCAAGGGTATTCCTACATACATCATTGTCTATGTACTCATCGGTCAATTTGGTGTCGATTTTTGCTAGTTCATCGGCTCTGCAGTTCCCCTCAAAGTCACAATGGCCAGAAACCCATGTTATCATTAGGTGAAATGACTCAGCCATCTCGTTAGGAGAGGTTGGAGGCTGTCGACTATTTTGTGAGGGATTTTATCGCCGCCTGGCGATCAGTGAAAATGTAGATAACATCTCCAGGTACCGCATCACACTGTATCCGTGTCACGGTTTTCATTATTGCCTCAAAGACACTACAGTAGTTGGGAAGCCGAAAACTGAAGGAGATCCCCAGATGCTCGGAATAAACACCTCCGCCCACCCTGTCCTCGAGCTTTGAGCCATCTGTGTATACATGGATGGACTCGCCCTGTCTTGCAACGTCCCGTTCCCACTCTTCCCTCGAGGGTAGGAGGGTCGTGAACGTTGTAATGGCAAGTATAGGTGGGACTTTATAGTCCATCGGTCCGGGAAGCTCCAACGTGTCATCAAGGATTTTACCGTGGTCATAGTCTGACTTGACTACTTACTTAAAGTGCTCAGCCTTATTGCCGCACTGCGCGCAATGTACCTCGCCTGCAGGTCAATCTTAGCACTAATTTAAACTAAAAAATATGTATATAATTACTATAAAACTATAATTCGGCCATTCAGCTACTGCAGCACGCACAGTTTCCATGAATATTGAAGTCGCTGCTTGGGCCAAAGATTGTTTGAGACTCTCCAAATTTATGTAAGGTCTTCGACAGGCCATGTTTTCCAATTCTGATCACAAACTGTAGTCCAATGGATTCAGATCTGGACTTCCAGACGGCTAATCTTTTGCGACTATGAAATTGAATATTGTTTTTTAGTCATTGTTGGGTGGTTTTTGCCTTATGGGCTGGAGCGGAATCTTGCTGGAAGATCCAACGTTCTCCATTGAAGATAGTACTGCTCCACTGCTTTACTACGCATTCTACGACATTCTTCTGGTAACTATTACCCCGGTTTTAACCCCTTTTTCGTAGAAATGAAGAGATGTAACAGTGCATTCCCCACCAAAACCATTACATTGGCTAGATGGTGGCCGCGCTGAACGCTTGGAACAACATTTTTTGCGTCCTTAGACGTTTTAGCACAGATTTTTCAACAGTGTAAATCTTCTCATCTGTGAAAAGAATATTTTCATGGCAGTTGATCGCGTGCCACCGAAGAAGCTGCTTGCATCTGTCGAGTCTAATTTTTTTCAAGTGCGTTGTCAAAAGATGACCAGTTGAGCGACGGAAGGCTTTCGTGTGGAGATCATCTCTATGTATTGTAATGTGTATGCATAAGTGTAAATTTTTTGAAAAATTGAAATACTCGTACGCCCTGTTTTGGTATTTTTTTGTTTCGGTTAATGTCCTTCTGTCCTTTCAGAATTACATCTTCCATCAAGGATGTCACAGATCTATTGAGTCACTTTCTCAGAAACTGTGCCTAAAGAAGTTTTAGTCCATATCTTACAGTTTCGGTGCACCATCTTTAAATAGCGTTATTTCATTCGTCTCATTCAAATTTAACGGACCAATGCATAAGCCTTTGACCTCATAAAACTAGAGAATTTTGTATGACAAATATTATTATTAATATTTTTTTTGCTCAAGCAGAACAATGGCGCTGTTATGAGCCCATTTCATCAACAACAGCAGGAAGTCTTCAACCCCAATTACAGCAACAATAAATGTGTGCAACCCTGCACGCATTAGCTGTCATATGCTTTTATGTATGTATGGAAGTGTAAAGACTATAGTAAATATAACGGAAAAAGTCCTCTACGTCATAGGCATTTGTGCACGTACGCCAGGGTATAAAATTACCACACGAGGATGAATGCACTATTCCGATTCTTGTAAGTTTGTATGCATTATTATTGTTGTTGTTATTCTACCTATTGCACTTCAATGTTTACATGGAAGATTGCAATGGCTACTTATCAGGCCTTTTGGCGCGCCTTTA
Source organism: Anastrepha fraterculus (assembly GCA_037575425.1). Classification (NCBI taxonomy): domain Eukaryota; kingdom Metazoa; phylum Arthropoda; class Insecta; order Diptera; family Tephritidae; genus Anastrepha; species Anastrepha fraterculus. The sequence goes on along the minus strand of JAYXIM010051832.1, from coordinate 27,883 downwards.
CACAGCTTAGCTCCTGTAAATGTTCTGGTAAGCAATAGCACACTCGTGCACTGGCGGCTTAATTCGCACGCTAAAGATGTGAATGTGCGTACGCAGCTACATACGTGTCCATGAATACATCCATATACATATGTATATGCATTCTCAAATCTATGATTGCGCTTAGGGCCTTTTCTAGTGGTGTCCTGTGATTGAAGGGAAACCCTTCCATGTATGTATGTTTGTATGCGCATACGAATGTAGGTTTCGGTTACATGATGACAATAAATTTCCCATTTTCTGTTAGCGACGGTTCGCAACATTCGCACGTTGACACAGGAGAGCGGATAGCGACCAGAAATAATATCGTATACATCTGTACATATGTATGTATGTACAAACTCCCATATATGTATGTATGTTAGTATATGCGAGCATGGGATAACAATAAGCGATAAAGGCAGTAAGAGAAACAACAATGGCAAGCGATGCATTTGAAATTGTAACGTTCAACAATTTGGCGCGCTTGGTAGCAGAAATATGACAAACGCAATTGCAAAATTATGTCCGATACAGAAGTGTCGTTGCCGTAGGATGTACCTGTGTGTTTTTTTGGTGCGAACGTGCGTGCTTGACCCATTGTGGATTATTGAGATTCACATTCACTGCAGGCAGTTTAGAATGGCTTGATTTTCACTCTCTTCTCTTGATAATAGAATATTTTATGTTGTTAGGAATTTGCTTGAAACTTTATACTACAGTGCAACCTCTCTTGGGCGGACACTCAGCGTCGATTAGCTTTTGCGCGTCCAAGAGAGGTGTCCACACAAAAAGGGGTAATTCATTCTGATACATAAGATTTGGTATAAAACAAATGTGCGCTCAATAGAGGTGTCCGGATAATAGAGGTATCCGTTAGGGAAGGTTACACTGTATTGATTTAACATGATTACAAAATTATAGGTTGACGTTTTTTGCTTTTAGCTAAAAATTCCTTCAGTAAGATCAAATGCCAAACTTTTGTAGAATCAATTTGTAGGTTACATTCGCTTCATTACTAAGACGAATTTGAGTCAGAACTCCATCCTTGCGCTTAAGGCGATAAGGCTTTTAGCGCTTTTTTTTTCAAGGATATATGCATATAAGATTATTTACTTATTTGTTGAAATAGTAATAGTCACCATTGCTGACGGGTTGAACTTTAGCCTCCCACAATAACTTCGACCGAATATCTCGGTCCTTTGCAGACGTTTTCCAGTTTTACAGTCCAAAGATCTTGGCGTCGTCATTAACTGTGTCAATCCAAATATTTCTTGGGCGCCCCATTTTATAAGGCACTTACAGCTTACTATCGTACATCTTTTTTGCAATTTGCGTTTGGGTCCTTTTTCAGAGCATGCCCAGTTAAGACTCTGAAGCTTGATGATTGCTGACGTGATCTACAAGGTGAATTCCAAAATAAACAAGATTGGCGTCATAAAAATGTTTTAGATGGCGCCATCTTTTTAATAAGTTAGTGCGTTGGAAGTGACATCCCTAGCTGACTTCCAGCGAAAGCTTGGTGACATTCGGTTCAGTGGAAGCGAAGTTATTGCGTCTAAAGTGTCAGTATGTTGGTGTCATCGGCACAAAAAAGGGTTTCGAACAAAGACCTAATATCAAATTTTGTTTTAAAATCGGTAATATGTTTACCGAAACATTTGAATGAGTAGTTTACACGTTTCAGAGATGGGTGTGAGGACATAATTGACAATGAATATACGGGCCGCCCAAAATCAGTAATCACCGAAAACTCCGTCGAAATTGTTCGTAAAAAGGAACCGAAATAATCGTTGAAATTCATGGAATCGGAGTTGAATATCTCCAAAACATCGATTTATCGCATTTTAACGATCATTTGGGCTTACGAAAGGTCTGTGCACGCTTCATTCCCCACAAGTTAACTGAGGACCAAAAATTGCTCAGAATTCAACATTCGAAAGACTTCATTGAAGAGGTGAATATTTTGCTTATTTATGTATTTTAAACTGACTGTGCTCTTTTTATTACTACATATACACATGTATGTATGTGTATACGGGTGATATATGTACATACTAAGTCTACTGGGAAACCGCGCACTAAATACTAATCTCATTGGTGTGGGAACTGAAAATTTCCAATTCTTGTTTAAAAAATACCCAATCAATGTTTCTTTCGGTGTGACATTATTGACGAATGTTATAAAACTACACATTTTAACAGCGCTCTTACGAGAAAACAAAAGTTTCGCATCTAATATATGTACATACATACATATATGGTCTGAACAACGACCGATTGGACGAGTGTGTAAATACGTGTGAAATGAGCGCACAGAATTCTGCTGCCGAGTCCCTTATGATGTGGCAGTCGAAGTTACTCGGACCATTTTGTTTTTCACTATAGCGGATGGCCAATGGCTATCAAATCTACATATAATGTTTGTGCTCCTTTTTTAATTTATCATACAATCAAAAGAATTGTCATAGTGGGAGATTTGTCAAAATTATTGTGCCAATGTATAATATAGCGCATAATTTTAATGGACATATCAGTGCAGTCGTTGTATTATCTGCAGAATAATTAGTGAAAAACGAGAAAGGTAAAAAATATATGTACGCTGCAACTTTAAAATTTTCAATTTCAAATTGCATATTAAAAAAAAAGTAAGATTTTTTATCAAAAAACAAATTTCACTCTGGTGAAGGCCCCGGCGAGATTCGAACTCACGATCTCCTGTTTACTAGACAGGCGCTTTAACCAACTAAGCCACGGCGCCAGTTGAATCGTCTCCTCTCAAGGCAGTACTTTAGTGTGAACATCTGTAAGAATATTATTCACCATGAGAACAGAACAATACAGCCAACGAAATAATTCACCACATTCACAGCGTGTTATACTTAAAATAGATTTATTACACACACACGCAACATATCAACAAATATAAAAATAGTGTGACCAGATGGTGAAAAAATATTTAGGTGTTATGTTAAAAATAAAAAAATACTTTACTAGAAGTAAGGCAAAAAAAGCGATAACCGCTTGAGAAACTGACCAGAGTTTGGAATCCACAAAGTTCTTGCAATAAGAAAGCTGAAAATTATGAATAATGTTTAAGCAAGCTACCCGTAGTGACGAATAGTAGCCAAATTGTTGACCGAAATGAGGTGTATCAGAATTTCAAGCAACTTCTCTCCACTGTGGTGCCAGTGTTAAAAGCAAAAATTTCATAGCAAACCTTCGAGCAAATAAATTTGCTAGCTTCTTGCTTTAGCTCCACTCCGAAACACTGCATATATGGTATACGCCAAAATTAATCACCCAATTTTTTGTTTGTTTTTGTTTTTTATATTCTTGTTCACTCCGCTCGGGAGCATAATGCCTCGAAAGCACTCTTCCATCGTACACGGTTCTGGGCTGTTGTTTTTTATTAAATAAATAACAAAAAAAATATTTCAAATGATGTAATTTATTTATTTTGAGCTTTACGCACTCTATTGAGTGCCAAAGTTTGTATGCTTTTGGCTAGATCACCAGTGTCAAATACCATATGATCGACGTACGACGCTATTTGTGAAAATTATGAATCTTCCGATAGGATCCTTAATTTTGCACAACCAAGTATCGGAAGTTTTTTAGGAGCTTGAAAACTTAAATACAAAACAGAAATTGTGGAATGAATTTTATTTTATTATAATCTTTTAGATAATTTCATGGCATTTATTTTTTGAAAATGATATCCGGTATATTTCCGCCGCGGCTACCAGTTATATTCCATTCCATTCGATCAGTCCAATTTCTGACTACTTTTTCCAATAAATGTTGCAATAAATTCTTGAATATTGCAATACATCGATTGTTAAGCGCGTTGTACGGAAAGTTGCGCCGTCTTGTTGGAAGCAAATATCGTCGATGTTTAGAATATTAATTTAGGGAAACAAAAATGTAGTCAGCATGGCTCTACAGCTGCTGCCATTCACCGTAACGGCAGCTCCTTCCTCATTGTGAAAGAAATAAGGACTGGTGATGCCGCCAGTCTTCTATGAACTTTGCGAACAGATTTATTTTTTCAAAGTCATTATCACAATTTACAAGCGTTGTTCTGGTATAACGGACAGACGGGCATCCGCTGTCAAAATAAGAACACATTTAATCACACGAAATTGTACAGAATTTCGGCGAGGACGGATTTCTTGCCATCGGTTATTTTTACGGCGGGAAAATATTTAGATTTATTTCCATTTTCTCCGCCGGTTAGAAGACTCAGGGTTCCTTCTGATCACTCGATGACTGACAATTTGTTTGTTAACAAGCAATGACAGGCAAATAATATTTACTCGATTTGCAAGTTAGAAAATATTTATTTATTAACAATAAGAATTTACAAAAATATTGAATACTTAGTAAAAGCTAGCAACCGTAGTAACCTCCAAATTGGTCCATTTGCAATAGAACTCCCATTCGATGAAGGTGAACTTCACACTTCATTCCTCTTTGCTGTTAACTGCTCTGGTCGCTCTCACAGCAGTTGACTCACACTTGCATATCAACTGCAAGCGATGCGTATGATGTTCGGTGTTAACTGCATAGGCTCTCACAGCAACCGACTCACACTTGCATTGCAACTGCATGGAATGCTGCAGAGTCGTATGTGTATGGTGTTGTATGTGTATGTCGACCAGTAGTTATTTCTGCTTAACTTGCACAAGAAAACTCGCAAAATATCAATAATTTAAAAATAAGTAGTTTTTTTTTTGTAACAATGAGCTTCAATGAGTTGCTAATAGATGAAGTGTGAAAATGCAAGTGCATCTACGATATATAATATATCTGAAGTAATACCGAAACGTGCAGAAGAATGACCAAATTTGAAGGAGATCGGGAAAGTGGTAAGTCCCAGATGTAAGTATTATGAAGTGCATAATGTGTTTATTGTGTAGATAATTTTTATTATTCGCAATAGCCTTCATTTTCGTATGCACTCACAAATATAGCAAACGAAAACTAAAATAAAATAAAATAAAATAATTAAATCACCTCAAAACCTTCCATTGTTTTAGCCACCCGGATTTTCAGACAGGTGTAGATCAGCTTTGCACCACACGTTATCTCATTACCCCCTGCCCGCTGTAATTCTGTTTAGAACAGTAAACGATTCATGATGGCTTGTCAATTCCTATTAGGTCTGTTCACGTAAAAATTATCCAGCATTTTAATTTCCGAAAATTCGCTCTTAAAGAGAAAAATATCAGAAAAAGTACATGAACGCAAAACTAGTAACAAAATTGAAAGTTTTATGAACAGCAGATTAAACTGTTGTGAAAAAAAAATTTATTATTTAAATTATTAAAAATAATTATTAAAAATAATTTAAATACGTTAAAAAAAAACAATGCAAAATAATGAATTTAAGCATCACAAAACTTTATTTTGCCCACAACAATTTGTTCCATTTCATCATCACTCTCAAATGAAGAACGTTTCATTAGCAACTGCAGATTCTTTATATTATCCCTGCTTCCGTCTATGCATGCAGGTATATAATACAAACATATGTATGTATATTACCAAATTAGTTGATAAGCAAGAGGTACAAGCATAAAAAACAAACAAAAAAATGTTCAATGCTCTCGATTTGCATTCCGTTAAGTGCAGCGACGGTGACTGGAAGCTGAGGTTCAGCAGTACATACCTCTATACCAATGGCCGATTCCTATTTAATATATAATTCAAAAAAATTTCATCTAAAATATATTTACTTACATTCTCCATTTTAATCACCATTTATATTTAAATTTACAACTTTGACGCAAATTTTAATTCGTGTTTATTTTTGCTTTACGACCAGCTGTTTTTCTCAGTTGCAAATTCCTGCAAGTAAAAATTTATCCAACAAAAACTTGCAATTTCCCCTCAAAACGAAATGTCGTTTTGCTCTCTCACTTTCCCCTACTTTGGAATTTTTGTTTATGCATGAACACCGAAACATGATAATTTGCAACAATTGTTACAAATTATTTGCTTCATGACCAGACCTATTGTCAAACCCTAGTTATCGATATCGATAGTTCGCTTGCTGCTAAAACAACTTCCGATACAATCAGCTCCCACTGCCTCTAGACTAAGCGCAGGCCATTAATATTTTAGGAAAACTCAATTTGTAAATTGTATGTATAAAAAATTAAATATATTTATTAAAAAATATTAAATATTTTATTTAGTATAAAGACAATATCTGCAAAATGGCTGTTTTGCAGTTATTTTCAATATTTTTGCTTTGTAACAAAATTTAATAGAAAATATGAATTGCTTTTTTTATATTTAAAATAGTATAATAAAATACTTATTGGAACTTAAAATAAATATTGTATAATGCTTAAATAAATAAATATAATACTTAAAATGAATTAAATGTAACTGTAAATGGTTGTAAATTTAATAAATTTAATTAACACACAATTGGGGTAATTTAATACTACAAATTATAAAATCATTTAACTACAAAATTACAGTACTTGCAATTATTTACTTATAAAAAATATATTAATAATACTTTATTTTGTTGACTATGAGTAGGTTTGTTTTATTAAAAGCTAAACTTATGGCATTTTAAGCTACTTTTGCGTTTTGCTTAGTTTAAAAAGCATTTGTTACCATTGCCGAAAGAACTTTTGTATTTGTATTTTTTATATGTATGTTGTGTGTAGTTGTCAATTAAGTTATTATGTATGGTATGACATGCATATTTATACCTATACAATTATAAAACTGCAATATGTTTACTTGCTACAATAAAGGTTTGCAATCTATCAATATTTTGTAAATTTCTGTATTTTATAATATGTATTATGTATGTGTATGGTAGTAGCACTGAAGTAGTCATTTAAATGCTGCAGTACAACAATTTGAAAATTTTATAAAAATTAATTTTGTTACACAATATTTTCTTACAATTACAATTTTAATTTAAAAAAATATCCAATGCTATATACATACATATATATGTATGCATGTATATGTATCTACATATTTCCTGCTTTTCTATCTGATTTTATTTTGGAAAACTTAGCAAATGGCTGTTTTGCTAAATTTTCCTTATTCTCAACTTGGCACTTTCTTAAATTCTACATGAACTCCTTCCTAATAACTACAGCAACAAATGGCGTCACACTCAATTTCACTTCGCTCGCATTCTGCTGTTGTCTGCTACTTATGCTATATTCTGTTATTTGTATTAATTTGTAATTTGTTGAACATAGACACACATACATACATAAATGTTTGGTTTTTTGTTTTTTTTTTTCTTTTTAATATTCAAACCAGCCATTCGCTGGCAAATGAGAATTTAAGCGGTTTACAACTGCTGAGTATCATTTCGTAATTATTGTCCTCAGCAATTTCGTGAGTCGCATTTAATTTACAAATGTTTTCTGCTCCTTGTGAACTACTAAGTTTGCTACATTTAACATTAACATTAGCATTAGCATTAACATTGGCATTAACATTAACATTAGCACTACAATTAACATTATTACTACTACAACTACTACTAACAGTGGCTCTAACACATCCGCTGAAATTCGCCCCTTCAACATTGCTCACACTGCTAACATATTTATAGTCTAATCTATTAATATCAGCATTTTGGTTTGGGTTATTATGTTCAGTATACTCGTTTAAACCCGAATTATTTACCTCCTCATATATGACGCTGTTACCATCTTCACTCGTTGTTTCGTTATCGCCAGCTCCAACTACCCGTTTCGGCCTAAACGTCCATTCCAAGTGAGGCACATTGCGCTGAAGGTTTTCACTCTCCAATACCTGATCGCTGTTCGTTTCATCGTTATTCTTCGGTGAAACTTCGTATATGTAACCATAATTAAGATTATTTGTGTAATATGCATAATAACTGTTTAAATCAACAATATTATTTGTCGTTTGATAAGTTGTGTTTTCCGTTGGTTTTGCTAATTTGGTTGTTGTTGTTGGCGAATAATTCCATCCCACGCATGCTAAACGTTCCAAGCTACAATTATTGGTATTAGTTGTTTCTATAAAAGTTTTGTTAAGTTTGCTCTCCGCCTCCGTCTTCGTATCCATCTGCTGCTTCCAAGTTCCACCAAGTATCGGTGTTGGTTGCATTGTTTTTTCTGAATCATGTCACACTGTGGTGCCCTGCTGTCCCGGCAGCACTGACCCGCACTGCGTGGGCACTTTGAAGGCATTGCGATAACGCGCGCGACAATCACCTTTGGACGCAAATACGAACTTGTAGATGATGTACATTGGTATGCAAAGTACCGAGGAGCATGTGACAGCCCAGCCGACTTTAATGCTCCATTCGGGATACTGATATTCCTCCCCCAACATTTCCTCATAGCCGAGTATGGAGAAGATAAAAATGCCCTGAAAACAAATGTGAAAGTTTATTTCATTCTTGTAATTTGTGAGCCATTTACTAACCAATAAAAATACAGGACTTATGTAAGTCCAACAGATGCGCCAAAAAATGCCCGGTTTTATGCCCAACATTTGTTCCACATCCTCTGAAAAGCGGTCGACGCCATAGAACCAAAAAACGCCAGCTGCTTCCACAAATACCACAAACAATATTGCAAGGCCGGGACCATAAACGTTCAAAAAGTTAACCAAGAAAACGCCACCCTGAAAAAGATGAATTGCATTACTAGATGGCAATAAAAGCTTATACATACTAAGTAAAAGATGAAGCAAAAATGGCAGTTTAGAGTTCAAACGAAGAATAACTCGTGTGAACAAATGCTTTTTAAAGGCGCCCGTTGTTGTTGTAGCAGCTTACGAAACCCTGTCAGTGCAATGTAGTTACCGGTCGCCTTCATCTAGCTTACACCGTAGGCCCAGGAAACTTACTGTCTCGACAGGTTGGGTCCATAGGGAAAGGGATGTTAGGTGAGTAGGTTTGATGGGGCTTGTGAAAAGGTGGTTAGTACCGTGCCAAGTGCCTTCACATGCAGGTCATATGTTGGGTATGTCGTGGTCAATTCAAAGTAGTTAAGAGTTTAGTCTGCTATAGTATCCAGAACGTAATTGTAATAACGCCTGGTCTCCTGATATTAGTGATTTTCAGTGGGCAAAACTCCAGACCTTTAAAATTACTGCTATCAGGGCAGTCCCGGGATGCCTGCTGACTTTTCCCCTGCAACACCTTCACAACGTGGCTTCCATGCTCCCGGTCATGGAGCACAGTAAAATGCTCAGCAAGCAATTTCTGCTTGGGTGTTACCATAGGAATCATCTGTGAAGACATTTTCTGGAAACTAAGTCACCCTCAGGCGGGTTTGGAGACATCTCTTCGACTACAACGACGAGTACCAGGACCAAAGACAATTACCACTACTGGACTGGGCAGTATATAGGCAGATATTAAACGACATTTGTTGGAAGACTCTCACAACTTTCCTAAACTCCCGACCGCCGAATGCCGTTATCGGATTTCAACCACCACCTATTTCAGATAGAACTTCAGTTGCCTCGTGAGATCCGCGTATCTTTGGCCCAATTACAATCTGGATATTAAAGTAGGTTAAGCTCCTATTTATTCAGGAGGACCCCGACAATACTCAATAAATGTCCAGCATGTGAAGGTACACCGCACGATATTAACCACCTTTCAACATGCCCCATCAAACCCACTCATCTAACACCCTTCTCCCTCTGGACCCAACCTGTCGAAAGAGCAAGTTTCCTGGGCCTCCGTTAGGAAAGCTAGACGGCGTCGAAGGGGTCTAGTTAACTGCGAGAACAACAACAGCAACAACAATTGAAATCAGAGCACTCCCCTGAAGAACACAAAACACATGCATAAGTCTTTCATCAAGCCAGTTCTTATAAAAGGGTTTTTTTTAAGAGGTGTTATTTTGATATTCAGAGAATTTATTATTATTTCATTATAAAGAGGAAGGTATGCCATTAATAGTGGAAAAAACATCAGCAATATCCTTTTCATGAAATTTTCCAAAACCGAATTGCAAAGTCGCTGCCCTATGTCCTCGATAGCCTCACGAATTCCATCTTTGAGGTCTTCAATCGACCCTGGGCTATTGGCGTAGATCTTCTGTTTCACGTGGCCTTAAAGAAAAAACTCACAAGGTGTTAAATCACAAAATCTCGGTGGCCAATCGTGATCACCTCTTCGAGATATAACACGGTCCGGAAACTTTTCCCGTAAAAGATCAATGGTTTCGTTCCTTGTGTGGCACGTAGCGTCGTCTTGTTGAAAATAAACGTTGTCCAGATCAATACCATCTAATTCCGGCCATAAAAAATCTCTAATCTAATCTAAATAACACCTGTTATTGGAAAACCCTATATATGATGAATGATTGCAGAAGTGTCTGACGGGCAAATGATTATAGTATCATATAAGAAGGACCTCTGACCAGAATAATTTTGAATAGAGATGCAATCTAAGCAAATCATATCCGCGACGCCGCTACTGGATTCGCAATGAGCTGTTGAGCCCTTTGAATACAGCACCTTTTTTAGAACGGTTGGAAAAAAATTAGATGTGAACATTGAGGCTTGGTGACGGAGAATAAATGGAACTGGCAGAATATACAAATTCTGAAAATCTGTTTTCTTCTTGATTGGCGCGATAATCGTTTTCGCGATTTGGGTCGAGTTTAACCAGTTGGACACACCAAGTGAAGCCAGATCCTTCTCCATCTGATCTTTCCCACGCAGAAGAGGCCTTCGCCTTCTTTTGCTACCACGGGCCGGTCCCACTTCGAATATTTTCAGAGCCGAAGCGTTTAGCATCCATTCGGACGGCACGACTTAACCAGCAAAGCCGATGGATCTTTATTCGCTGCACTACGTCTATGACGTTGTACAGCTCATACAGATTTTCGTTTCGTTTCGTCACTAATAAGACAGAAGAAACATAATTTTTGAATTGAAAGAAGGTACTTGATGGACTTTTGAACACATAATTGTTGAAAATGAGCCGCTGCTATTTCAAAATGTCATAAAAAATTTCAAGTGACGTTTATTTTCTAGGCGTTCATTTGTTGCATATTCCGCTCTATACATAATATCTATAGTATGCCTAAACTCTTTACTAGAATGAAAAATATCAGACACGCTGTATGAAAATACATAAATAATTTGAATTGAAAACGTTTTCACAAATTTATTCCTGTGCCCGTACTTATACGAGTGTGTTTATGTTTGTTTTGCTTCTTGTGCTTACAATAAAGTCTATGCCGAGTTTGACTCAAAAAACCGCAATCGGTAAAATAGTAGAATAGGGAGTTGGAGCTGATTATGCTCACATCGATTGAAACACGACTAAATACATGAAATTATAATTTCTAATGCAATCAAAGAGAGTGATAACGTCCATTATCTCTTCACTGCTGTTAAGCGAATGTTAAGGTTAACACAGCGCCAAACTGGGTAGCATACATGTGGGGGTAGGGAATAAAGATTGTGTGAGAAAGATTGTGGAGAAAAGTACAACAATAAATAAAATCAACAACCGCTGATGTTTACCAACGCTGACAGGTGTTAAAAATGGTGCTAAGCATTGAAAGGTTAGAAGCATAGGAAGAAGGTACAAAACGAAGTAAACAAAGGTGTCCGATGCTGATAGACGCACACACACAGAAACGAATAGGAATAGGAATAACACAATTGGCAGTACAATGGAAGTCACTTAAGTTGACCGGTACGTTAGTTTGAGATATTAGCCGAATAATGGAATCAGCAAGGAATAATCAGCAAACAGGACCCAGGTGAAATGTAGACTAGAAAATTATTGGCTTCAGGTACTTCAAAAGGTGGATGGAAGGAAGGAGAGAAGTGCTAGAAAAAGTGCAAAATTTATTTATGCAGGTCAAGATAGAGTTAATGGACTGCGAATAAGCATAAAGCGTTATCTTATGCATCGCACAAAAACAAAAAGAAAGAAATACATTTTATATTTGATGAACGCCACATACATATAAAACTGCTGCTTGAGGGGTCCGTTTGTTTAGTGGTGAGTAGAGCTACACTTTTCTCTGATTGACTTGCGGAATAAATGTAGTAGGTAAATAGGTTAACGATTGAATGGTGTTTGTTAAATTTGCGCCAAATTAATTAAGGCAATCAATTAAATTACTTGTACTCGTATACTCTCACATAAGTGTATGTGTATGTATTTTGTGTATATATTTCTGTATTTTTGTACTGTATATATATATATATATTACGCATATTTCTGTACTTACATAAGTCATAGTCGGCAGTGCGCACAGGTAAATGCAAGCCAAGAGCCCCAACACGAAAATTTCCCTTCGTCGTCCAATGGCGCGCGGATATTCATCACAGAGAGCGGTTATCATCGCCTCCAATCCACCAAATGTACTATCCAAGCCCAGTGTGATGAGCATGAGAAAGAAAATGATGGACCAAAATACTGAGCCGCTCATTGTGGCAATCGCCTCCGGATAGACTATGAACACAAGACCGGGTCCTTCAAGACCGACTTTATCGATGGAAGTTTTTTGCACATGCGCCATGTAGCTGGAGGTGAAGAAAAGTTTGATTATCAAATATTGTGGAAATTAAAGTGCACCAATTTTAATTTAAATCTACTAATTCTACTACTAAGACTAATGGCGCCAGCCGTAGGTGAATGGGTTGGTGAGTGACTACCATTCGGAAACTTTATATAATATTACTTTAGCAACAGAAAAATATTTTTTCGCTATCAATAACAATGTGTGACAAAGGCAAGAATGCGAAAGACATCCGAAAGACAGGAATGCGGTATAGAAAATATGAAAGAGAAAGGGCTTGCCTTTTTGAATTTTTTCTGCATGCAATTATCGGTGCATGCTGAACGATTCTTTTCTGCCAGTAATGAGAGAACATCCTTTCTTCAGTACACAGCAAGATGGGCTTCAGCGAGATAGCGCCACGCCCCACACGGCGAAGCCTAAAAAACAAATTAATGGTGTCCTTTTTGTTTGATTATCGCATATGTTTGAGAAGACCCCTATTTACATTTACCGGGGAATAAATTTGGGAGAATATTTTAGACCTCCATCAACTAAATATTATGCAGGCTTTCAAAACTAAGGGCCCAAATGACCCCATCGGTTAAGAAATGTTGGGGTAAAATGCTTCAAAAATATGTATTAAATAATTTGAATCAACTTGAGTTCAGATTAGAAAAACTTCAATAATATTTGATAGCTCTTTCTCTATCATATTTGCTATGCCCCATTCTTTTCTTTCGGCTGCTGCACAGTGTAATTTTTGAAGTAGAAAACAAAGGAAACGCTCTTAAAAAATAAGAAGTAGTTTTTCGAATCCAACTTTTGGAAGGTTTTTTGCTATATACGGAGTGCCCAGTGAAAAAATTAAGTTTTAAATTTAAAGTTTGTCCCTAAACTCTGAGCGTGTGAGCGCGGAGGGGAGCGTGATAGCTTCGTTATTCGTGCGGGCTATTTAGTCACGATGTTACAATGTACGACGTGAACAACGAGCGTCGATTGCGAACGCTTTTTTCAATGGCAATGATTCGTGTGCCACTGCTTGTCATAAATTTTGTTCACGTTACAATATTCGACGCTTATGTGACGGCAGCCCATGACCGGTACTCAGACGGACAACGAGAATAAATGAAAATACTGAACTCGTCGCTAAAAGTTTTCACGATAATCCGCGTGAGCGGTTGTCCTGGGTCTTCTAAAAACTATTGTGCAGGAAATATTGAGGAAGGATCTTACATAGATTACATCTCTTTGAAATTCAAATTAGCAAGCGCTTAAACAGAACTAAACGATCTTACTCAGAACGAGACAGTGCGATTTGTTAAAGCACAGCGCATAAGATGGCTAGGTCCCGTCACCCGTATGCTTGTTGACTGTACCGTAAAGAAAGCCATAACAGGAAAGCTAATGGGCGTGAAGGTCAAAGGTAGACCGAGGAACCGTTGGATAGACACAGTAGAAAACGATGTTATAGAAAGCTCAAGATCGACTGCTTCGGAGGAGCATTGGGGAGGAAGCTTTAACGTACCCCGCGTTATAACGCAAAGAGTGATGAGACAGGACAGACACCACTATTAAAACCCCAACAGTCACTTTAGAGTCCCAAAGTGATGGTTTGGAGTGCATTGTGAAGCAGTGGAATAATTGGATAACATTTTTTGAAAAACGTCGAAAGCAAGCAATTTCTGTGGGCGGTGTCGGTGAGAGAATATCCTTTCTTCAGTAAAAAGAAAGATGGGTCTCAAAAGTTGGCGCCACTTCACACGGCGAGATAGAACATGGCGGTGCTGCGAGATTGCCGTTTCGGTGACATACCCCGACCTCCCAGGTCACCTGATCTTACCCCTATAGACTTTCTTCTGTAGGGGTACCTCCTCCAAAGTAAAGTCAACGAAACAAGCTCAGCGACCAAGTTCCCATGATAGTCGGTTTTACGTAACCGGAACAGCAGCATTATGGGCCATGTTATACTGGCAAAACTATACAATAAACAAATCAGCTGTTCACTAATACGCACACATACACATTAAAATTTAAATCCTATTAACTGCCCCGGAATTTTTGTTCAAAGGCTGTATAATTTACGCTGCACTAAACCTCTTTTGTTATATGAAAATTTAATTAATATTTGCCTTTAAATTTTAACTCAATTCAATCAGTTAATTTTATAAAAGTTTCTTACTAGAGCAGGCGTTCTTATGTATGAATCGTTTTCATGCATATCCTTTTGTTTTGTAGTACTTACCCCAATACAGAAAATATGACAAAACCCGCTAGAAAACTGGTTAGACAGTTAACACTACTCGTGATCAGCGCATCTCGATAACAGTTATTGTTGAATTTATTGTAACTGGACAAAGCCAGCAACGTTCCAAAACCAGGTCCAAGCGAGAAAAATATTTGTGAAGCCGCATCGATCCAAACCTATGCAAATATATACAATAAATATTAAGGGCTCTTAGTCAACTAAGTCAAATGTTGCTCGTATAAAAGCTCCAAATGCAAACGGTCTTTTCGGTAGTTTTCCCATTTCATTCCCATAAACCAAAATATAATAAAACAAAATTTGGGAATATTTTCCCTCTTAACATATAGTAGAATACACGATAAAGCTGATTGTCGTTATTCAATTACCTTCGAGTTCTTCAATTTATGCCACTCTGGCGTAAGATAGTACCTAATGCCCTCCATTGCACCTGGCAGCGAAACGCCGCGCACCAATAATATGAAGAGAACCACATATGGCGCCAAAGCTGTTACCCACACCACTTTGCCAGCGCTGCGTACACCCTTCCACAAGGAAAAGTATACCAAAATAAATACACCGAAAACGCACAAGGCTAATGTGGGCTTCACTGGGCCCATATAATCCAGGCCATCCGATTTGTATTGCTCAAGCACCATGCGTCTGAATAAGTGCAGGTAAATGGAGGAGGAGACAAATTTAAATAAGTTTTTAGTTAGGAATTTAATTGTGGCAAATCAAGTAAAATCCATCATGCAATGTAAACATTTTATAGTCATTTATGTAAATTGTGTCACTTCATATACTCACTCGAAGAACTCCTTCGCTGGTGTGGTCGCCTTGTCCGTGAAATTCTCATTTGTCACCGGCATGCAACTGTTGGTGTTCCACGAATTGCCACATGACGTCCAAGGCAGTTTTGAGGTGAACGACGCGAATAAATAGTAAACCGCCCAACCGATTATTGTATTGTAGTACATCCCAATATAAACGTCGATTAGGCAAATGGCATAACCGACACCTGTTCAGGGTAAGTGATGGAAAAGTAGTTGAATGAGTGTTAGATATATAAGTATGTATGTATATGCTTATGCATGAAGTTATGTACAGGGTGGGCACTACTTAATATTGTATTTGTATTTTTCAATTTTATCTTTAAGGGTTAGGTGGCAGGATCACAACAAAAAGTTTTAATTCAAACTTTGTTCATTCTTTTGAGCACATTTTGTTTGATACCCATTTCCTAAATATGTAGGCAGGTAAAAGTGGCAGCCAGTCTTAAAACACACTCACTGAGACCATTCAAAGGGGAAATGGAGCTGGATTGGCCACACCTTACGTTAAAATAACAGGAGCATAGCAAAAATGGC
Source organism: Anastrepha fraterculus (assembly GCA_037575425.1). NCBI lineage: Eukaryota > Metazoa > Arthropoda > Insecta > Diptera > Tephritidae > Anastrepha > Anastrepha fraterculus. The sequence goes on along the minus strand of JAYXIM010051832.1, from coordinate 11,744 downwards.
TTTTAAATGAAATCCAGACGGGAAAAGATGTGGATGTGGGATGTGGGTGAGGACGCTACGCACTGAAAGCGAGCGATTCGGGTCCTGGAGTCAAATTGGGTACTAAGTGTATGATAGAAGTTGTTGGAATAGACTATTTTCCGCTATATGCTCCAATTAAGAGCGGCACATCTTCTAAATTAATGTATGCAATTTTGAATTCTTATTGTTTGTATACTTTTATGATGTTCCAAGGAATAAATATATGCACTAGACCTTTGTCGATCAATTGTGATACCCATATCTTAAACTCTAACAAATTTTTTTTATTACATAAATTTTTTCTTTACAATTGTATGGAGCCTTTTAAAAATATAATTGGTTTAAAGAGATCTTCACTTTACATTCATGCATGTTTACATAACTTTTGACAATTAATATAATATATTTATACTATTTTTGATTTTTAATTTCTTAATTTCCAAAAAAAAATATTTGGCAACACCAGCAAAAAATAATTTTTTATTAAAGCTTATTTAAGTATCTTCCATTTGATAATCGTGAGCCATATGTTGTTATTTTTGCCATAAAAATGATGTGGCAACACCAGATAGCATTTAATTTTTTAATAAATTATTATATGGTAATTTGTTTTAAATACCAAAAGATGGTAACAGACAGTAGTGCGGCCCCATCTACGGACCATTTCGATTTCTTGTTTCCAAAAAAATAGGTGGCAACACATTTTTTTAGTAAAGCTTCTTTAATGACCTTTCGTCTGAAAGTTGCAATTTTTGCAATAAAAATTATGTGGCAACACTACATATTTATTTGTATTTTTTTAAATACCAAAAAAAAAAATAATAAACATCATGTGGCAACACCAGATAACCTTTTTATTTTTCAATAAATTATTATAATTTTATTTAAATACCAAAAGATGGTAACAGTCAAAAACGACTGCTGCACCATCTACGGCTCATTTCGACTTCTTAATTTCCCAAAAAAAAGGTGGCAACACCAGCAAAAAATAATTTTTTATTAAAAAATTATTTGAGTGTCTTTCATTTGATATTCATAAACCATATGTTGCTATTTTTCCAATAAAAACCATGTGGAAACAGTAGATACAATTATTATTTTTTAATAAATAATATCAACAAGTGGCAACAGTCTAAAATGACTGCTGCACCATCTTTCATGGCAGTAGTTTTCGAGTTATGCATTTTGGAATAATGCTTTGCCTTTTTTTGCATATGCAACGAATTTTATGAGGAAGGGCAGAATATGTCAAACACCGATTATAGCGGTACTTACGCCCTATTTAGATATAAGAAAAATGTTAGTAACAATTAAGATTGCTAACAAAAAACTCTATGTTTAATGAAAAACAATTAAGTTTCGGAATACCTTCGTATTTCTTACATCTTTTCAACTGAGTGTCCAATACAAAAGCAAATGTATCTCTTGAGCAGTAGAACTTCTTTCTGCCTCCCTGACCTTTTAAATCGTAAGATTGAAAATCTTTTTCAAAAAAAAAAAAAATAAGAAAGAAATTATTGGAAGACTATTACACAGTAATAAACTCCGAAATTAAGACCCCTATAATGAGTATATCGAAGAGTTAACCAGCACTCAACGTATTTGAAAAAAAAAAATGAGCTGATTGGCTGACGTACGGCTATTTATAATATCCAAGGAAAAATAATTCACTTTGTTAACTTTGAAGTCGTTTTCAACGCCAACAGGAATTACCAATGTGTCACAATGTCCGCATTTGATTTTCCCACAAAACTAATATGGTTGTGTAAATCATCTTGAGCAATATCATCAGTTTCATGAGAATTGGTAAGGATCTCTTCCAGTCGTTTGATACCAAACAAGGGCGCAGCAAAGATTGGTCGTACTGCAGAACTAAATCGCTCAGACGCTATATTTTATAAGAGCGCGTAGTTTTTGGCGTATACCGAATGTATTGATATCCACTGGCTTGAAGGAAGGTAGGTGGATGGATGAACGAGACAAAGCCGATGTATTTCCTATCATAAAACAAACAGTTAGCGCACATGCCTCTAACTTTCATGTCTCTTTTGACAGTTATAATTTTAAAGTAGAGGATTTCCTATACTTTGGGACCAGAAATAGAGGCACTATTATCAGCGTTGATAGATTTCTCTTACCAATTGGGTAGTAAAGCCCCTTCTGGACGCAGAAAAACTATGCTATATGGGTCTGTCATCATGCTCGAGCCATGAGGCGATCCGTGCGGAAAATTGTGGATAAACTTACCGTGTAATTTTGAATGAGTACAAAGTACTCATCTTCTGGAAAATTCTATTGCCTCATGTGACATACCCGATGTTTCTCTGAAACCTATTCTGTTGTTGACAGCATCACCTTGGCAGCCAATAGTTTTCCCCCTTTAAATCTCCTGGTTTTGACCATATCTTGCATGTGATGCTAAAGAAAACAAGTGCCTTGATGGTTCCTGTTCTACAAGAAATCTGCATGGCGCGCATCGCTCTTAACTACGTTCCCGCCAAATGAAAGAAAACGAGGGTTGTTTTCATACCCTAGGCAGAGAGGAGGGGTCACGACGGAGCCAAGGATTTCAGGCCTATAATAAAGGCCTCATCATCGAATCCAAATTAATTCCAGCGCAGCATCCTTACTAGAAGGGGAAATCCACTAAAACAGCCTTACACAAGGTTGTAGGGACTGTGAAAAATTTCTGGAGGGCAAACAACACTCTTTGGTGGTCTTCATAAATATAGAGGGTGGTTTTAATAACGTTACGGCGGAGTAAATTGTCATTGCGTTAGACTAGAGGCGTAGGTATCTGTCTCTTAGTCTCGTCCCTGCTTGGCTTCAAGGAAGTTAAGGTGGTGGCAGGATTGGCTAAAGTTACTAGATTTGTGCACAGCGGGGACGCCGCAGGATGTGTCCTTTCATCTCTCCTTTGGCTAGTTGCTATTGACGAAGTTCTAACAATGCAAAATAAGGGTGGGGTTAAGGTAGTAACATACGCCGATGACGTGGTCCTAATGGTATCGGGAACATTTCTCTCAGTAATGGCGGAAATTTTGGAATGATCACTGGCGGTACTCAGTCGCAAGGTTGCCAGCTGCAGCCTCAGAGTCAACTCCGACAAAACGGAGCTGGTGCTATTTACCAGAAAATACAAATCTCCACACAATGGAAGGAGGTTAGGTTAGGTTGGAAAAGTTACCCAAGGAGTGGGCACACTTGGACAAAGTTAAACGGACTCGTCCTTTGTGATACCATTGCGAAGAAAGTAAGATGGAAGGAGACTTTTGAACACTTTCTCTGTAAACTTCCGGGTTTGACAGCTAGACAATTAAGGGGGGGGTAGGGTTTAGCGCTAAAAAAAAAACACTTTTTTTTTGAATTTTTTACAGAAATATGGCTTAAGATACTTTAATAAAATCATGTGCATGTTATTGTACATCTTTTCAATAAGTTTTAAAAAAAAAATTAATAATAAAATATTGACAAATAAGCCCATGGCAGAGTTTTTTTGGAGATATGTTTTTCGAGAGGTGCTCTGCGGTGCCAATCGGCATTCGTCGTAGAATCATCTGAAACTAAAAAAGTCGAATTTTTCAGTTAAAGTATGATGTAATGCTCCCCCCTACACTAATAAAATTTTTTTTTTTTCATTTTTGTAGTTTTGGTGGCAAAAAAACGTAAAACGAGCATTTTTTGCCAAAAATTTCGCCATATTTGTAAGTGAAAAACAACCTTAAAAAAACAAAAAATAAAAAAAAACAGTGTAGGGGGGAGGTATTTTTGATTTAGAAAACGTGTGCCAAATTTGAAAAGAATCGGTTGAATAGTTTCGGAGTTGTGATTGGCACCGACTTTTAAGAAGTCGTTTCGGGAAAAACGCGTTTGAAAAAATGACTGTGAGAAATTATCGATGCTCCGCATTCGAGGTAGAGTGCCTACAAAGGCTATAACTTTGAGAGTTCTGCTCCGATCCACTTAAAATTTTGACACAACATTCTTGAAATGATTTACTATAAGATGAGTGAAGAAAAAAAAATTCGATTTTGTGACCCTACCCCCCCCTTAAGGTCACTGTGTGCATTCTTTCTTCCACAGCCTTCGGCAGTGCGCCAACCTAAATTTCGTCAATTTTCTCCATAACATCAACAGCTCTGGCTGTCTGTAGATATCTGCCTGTTGGAGATCTTGTAATGGTATCAAAACGGTTCTTTAGTGCTGCAGTGTCAGAGTAGTACTTCAACCATTTCACTTACCTACCTACTTAACGCTTGTTGTAACAAATTGAAAATTTAGATTGAAAAGTATGCTGAAAAATAATCTTAATTGTTCCTATTTTTCTTTATTTAGATAGGAATTTAAACTAAATCGCACGTAGCACAAAACTCGCACTTTCTTATTTTTGCATTCTTTCTTTTCAACTAACCTGTACTATTGGTACTATTGGTAAAGTAGCCATTATAGAGTGTTTCATACGTGCTCCTACTGTAAGTACTACACTTGTATGCATGTATGTGAACTTGTGTAGACACTCTATTCCACTTTTTCTATACAAGGCTTAATGGTTCCCTTTGTACTTTCTTTTATGCTCATTCGCTTCCTTTCAATCACTTTCCACTCGCACTTTGACGTAGTTGATTTAATCAAAGTTGACTAAGCAAACACTTGTTGAGCAAATACCACAAAGCAGTGTCAACGGGGATTTCCTCGCAAACACTTTCGTGTATGCGCGGGAATGTGGAAACGAAATGTGAGCAGAAAATGTAGAACATAAAGTGATAAAGCATTTGTCTGAAGTGTATTTTGTTAGTGATGCTCTCGAAAAAGTAGTTTAGAATCTTCGTTCTATTCGTATAGAAAATGGAATATTTATGACTTAGGTGTACTTAGTATATTTTGTTTGTAAATTTGTTTGAAATTTGGCGTTCAAACTTCGAAGTTTCTTTGAAAATATTGCATATATGTAAAGGGCATAAGTAAAAATGTGGTATTGACTTGCAAATTGCTCCCGCTACTCGACAAAGTAATTGGACAATTTTTTTTCAACTACTAAAAACACTAAAGTTGCTTTCCAACTGAAGCATTTCCCAACGGTGGGTGACCAGATACCAAAAATAGTATTTCTAATTGTTAGGATGCCAGTTCAATGCCTGCTTTGCTTCCCTATTTTGCCTTTTTTTGCTTTGCTTTACTTTGGAAATTGTTTGGCAGTTCTGAAAGCTGTCAGAATAATAGGAAAAACCTAGTGTCTAGAAGTGAAATTGAAATATAAAGGCCGAAAAAGTGCTTTTCGAAACTTTAAAGCGTCTCAAGCGAGTGAAAAAAAGCTCCCATTTGGCCAATTTTCATACATTACAGTACATTTCTATTCTTATGAGACAGTTTTGGAAGCAAAGAAAGCGTGCACTGGGCCAGCACCTTTAGGTTGCAGCAGCTGGCAAAGTTACCGATGAAACGCAGCTGTCAAAATATTCAGTAAGCTTTGCCATTTCATCAAGCAACGTGTCACGCTTGCCGAGTGTTTGAAGCTTAATTAGAAATATTATCGAAATTCCGAAATCGCATCTTTCCCAAATAATCATCTTCTCAGACGACGTCCATTTTTGGTTCAGCGGTTTTGTCAATAAGCAAGATTAGAGAAAACTCAAGTGCTCGAGCAAACATTGGTGCATCCGGAAAGATTGACTGTTTGGTGCATTATTTCTTTCAAAATATACCAAGAAAGAGTGTCTCCTCGATGTCTGGCAAAAATATCTGTCAATGGCCCTCAGCATAGAACGATGTTATCCGGCTTTTTGTGGTTAGAGCTCGGCTGCATCGATATATCCATACTGGTGCTCCAACAGCACGGCAGTAAAAAAAAAGCAATATAACACTCCAAGTTTTAAAGGTGAAAGTATACTGGTCGTCTCACGGCGAGAGTTTTTTCAACTGTCATGGCAATGGCAGTTGGTTCTACGTACCACAATGACTCAATTTCCCGACCAAGGGTTGCCGCTCCAGTAAACTGCCGTCTAGTGCGCTGCATTGCGCGACTTTTCACCGCGCGATTATTTTCGTTGGGGCTGGGTTTAGTCCTTAGGCTATGCTAATAAGCCAACCGCTTTGGATGAGCTCCAGACTAACATTCGAGACATATGGTATTGGACCGTCATCAGAAACTGAGCCGATCGCTTGAAGCACTGCCAATGGAAATGATGGGCTATTCCATACATAATGGCATGAATGTAGCTTCAAAATAAAGCTAGATCAATTTCATATCTCACACCATTGTTACTTTATTTGAATTTATTTTCCTATCTGTTTTCTCTAGTCGTCGATTTAATTTGTTATGAGTGGGTAGATTTAAATTTTTTCTATTCGAAATAATCGCTATCCGACATGGGGTCTACAATCATTACAAAGGGCATTGCACATATGTAAGTAAGTATTTTTTCACATTTTATTTCCATCAGCTCATAAATAGATTAAACAAATAAATCTAATTTTTACAATGAATGAAGTGGTAATGATGAATGAACAAAGTAAGAAATTAAAATTACAGAAATATGTAGGAGTATATATATGTACAAGCACATACACATATTTACATAAATAAATATCTGCTAACTTTCAAGCCCAACATAACAGAATCCAAATTGTTTATTACTGTTTGGAAGAACTTTCATCCACTGCACGAATTGGCAGCTAATTGTGCGCTAAAGATGACTTGCAAGATATATGCATACATATACATATACATATGCACATATACATACCAGTATATCTGTAGGCATAAGCAAATTCATCATTACAGGGCTACACTGGTGTCATAGAATATTGATATTCATACACGTATTTGTGCTTGCGTGCGTACAAACGAACGTTTGTGTTCTCGTAATATGTCAGTTGCATGTTGGATTTGAAAAGCAGCGGGAGAAGTTGGGCAACAACAATATTAACAACATACTGAATATGCAGATTTGCAATTGAATTAAAAGGGCAACGAAAAGTAAAATTCAAAAATTTGTTATCGCAAAAGTTTGTCTTCTTTTGGCTGTGTTCACTTTAGTGGGGTTAAAAACAAATGATGGGATGCTAGTGGAGTAAAGTTTGATATTATACAGGGTGGTTCATATAAAGTTTGGAATTTAGTAGAATTTGGCTATAAATGAATTAGAGAACGATCGAATTCCGGTCGCGGCCATTAATATATTAAAATAGCCGAACTTTAGCCGCACATTTCTTAAAATTTTGTTGGTCGAAGGTTTTATCAACTTTTAGTTTTTGTAATATTTTTTGAATACTGCTATCATCATATACAGAGAACGCTCGATATGAACTAATTAAAACCAAGAGAGTTCACATTAAAATGCTAAACACATACAAATTCAATACATATTTACGCAATTAAATTCATTCATATTAAAAAAAATGTTGGCGTATGCCGTTGATATTGACATCCTCGGCCTTAAAATCCACGCTATTAGTTCTGTTTTGTCCAAACTGAATAAAGAAGTAAAGAGAATGGGTCTGATGGTGAAAGAGGTACACCCCGTCATCAAATAAATAGTGGGCGCACTCGAATATCGGCCGCGCATCCATGTCACTGTTGACAGTTATGATTTCGAGGTTGTAAGAGACTTCGTTTATCTAGGAACCTGCATTAACACCGAGAATAATGTCCGCCTTGAAATCCAACGGAGAATCTGTCTTGTCTGCCAACAAGTCCTACTTTGTACTAAGTAGGCAAACCAGCAGTAAACTCTTCTCTCGACGAACAAAACTAACACTCTACCAGTCTCTCATCAGACCCGTCCTAACGTATGGCGCAGAAGCTTGAACGATAACAGCATCCGATGAGGAGTCACTTGGAGTGCTCGAAAGAAAGATTTTGCGAAAAAATTGTTGGACCTTTGCTCGTTGGTGATGGAACAATGAGCTTTATGACGGCACAGACACAGCGCAGCGAATAAAGATCCTGCGGCTTCGTTGGTTGGGTCACGTCGTCCGAACGGATACAAACGCTACGGTTCTGAAAGTATACGTTATGGTACCAGCTGGTGGTAGCATAGGAAGAGGAAGATGGTGGAGAAGGTCTTGGCTTCAATTGGTGTTTCTAATTGGCGCCGGTTAGCACGAGAAAGAATTGTCTGGCACGATTTCTTAAACTCGGCCAAAATCGCGTAAGTGGTTATCGCGCCAATCAAGAAGAACATATGCACTTTTAAAGAATTTTTATTTAAAGTAGTCACTGATCTTTTTTGTGTAATCTGTTTTTCTACTACTTAACGTCTCCCTTAGACGTCTCAATACATTCATATCATTTGGATGGACGTTTTTATAGCACTCACTGTACCTCTTTATTGAAAATCTCAATTGCTTCACTAGGTTTAATTTTCTCCGGTGCCTCTAAAACGCTGTCATTGTCGTTGGATTTTTCCTCTTAACCAATATCTTCGTCTTGGGATTTCCCAAGTTCAGAATTATTCGAGCTCAATGCAAACTCTATGTATGCAAACTTTGAAACGCTTATGGTTCACGTTATAGAGCTTTCTGGCCTTGTTCGCGTTTTAGAGCAGTCACGTTTTGGGGTGTGCATGTGTTTGAAGGGTTCAGGGTGTCGAGCGTGCGTTGTATATATGTTTTTTAAATTTCTCTGAAATATCATCTCCTTCTCCGTCGAATGTGGCCAGTGATCAAATGGTTAGTGCTGAAAGTCAGCTCCGTTATACCGATGGGCGGTAGCGAAAACAATGTGAAAATATTTACATTAAAATATAAAATTGTTAAACTAAAAGTATTGAATAATTACTTCATGTACATGTGTAAAAATATATTTTTTTGCAATCTTTAAATGCATATGTAAGTATGTGTTACGAGCGGAAATTAATGTGAGATATTTACATTTTTTGACTTTTTTATTAAACAATTCTGAATTTCTAACAAATCATTGCTTGTTTTTTGGGCCCTTTAAAATGCTCTGTGCGGCTTCAGTTACGTTTCGGCTGAAACTGGCCGAAGTCCGGTTCGCCCTTAAAAACCGATATTCGGTCATACTCTAAAATGAAGACTTCAACGATTTTTTTGTTAATTGGAAATAGAAACCGGTCCTTTAACACATTGACTGCCAAGGCACACTTTCAGCAAATAAGATGCTCTGGGGCCACAGCATTTTTTTTTTAAATCTTATCAGAGTCGTCAAAATTGGAATTTAGGGTAGTGCTGGTAATATTTTCTGCTTAGAAACAGACAGTTTTTAACTAATTGATATGTCACACACATATGTTCGTCGTGGCGCCTACCGACTTTTTTTAACTCAGGGCCATGGCGGACATATATGCACGACAATAACATTGGCTAAACATCAAAATACATCGTCGTCATACAAGCTCTACTTCGTTTTGCAAAAACAAAACAATTGGGAGTATGTTGTTTTTGCAAACAAACACCAAACAACGTTATATGACGACAATGTATTTTGATGTTTGAGTCCGTTATTTTTGCAAACAGAATTGTTTTTTGAGCTGCGCCGAAGCCACTATAACAGAAATTTCATGGGAAGCCATATATTTTATTATTGCAATAAAATCATATTTATCGTCAATCGTTGCTGTGTGACATGGCGAGAGAGAATAATAGTCGTGTCGGACATACATACATATGTGTCCGACGTGGCGTAAACCGCATAGTACAGAGTCACACATATATGGCCGACGTGGCAGTCAGTGTGTTAAACATGGAATATAATTTCATAAAAATAAATCCTACAGCTAGCTTTAAAGTCACGAAAGCAACAACAACATTTCTATGTATTTAATTTTTGCAATTTGGTGTTTTCAATGTCAAAATTGAATTGACAATGGACCCCAGGGGTCTAAGTGAGACTTTTTTACAGATCAGCCAGCACTACTAACCTAATTTTTTTACATTCAAGCCACCTAATCGCAAGTACCTTGGCTAATTTTGCCAACCCAATTTTAGGGCACTTGAATCGTCTCTGGATAATTAATGTTTATTTATCTTTAACGACGCTTTATAAAGAATGGTTTCTTCTTCTTCCGGTCCTCAATTCCTCGTGGGTCATAGGGCATCAACCACGCCTGCGCGCCATTTTGTGCGATTCTTGGCAATATACTTTAATTCGCTCCATCTTCCTTTACTTTAATTCGCTTGAAGCTTCCCAATGCTTCTAGCTTCCTTTCGACAGTTCGCAAGTTCCAAGTTTCCCTTGGTCTACCAGGCTTGCGACCAGCATTCGCAAGAGGAGCCCGCTCCTGTGCATTTCGGGCAATGCATTTTTCGTCTTTATGTAGAGTATGACCAATCCATTACCATTTTTGGCGTTCTATAAGCAATTAAACTGATTCCATTTGCGCCTTTTGTTAGCAAATCAGAATTTGCTATTGTGTTAGGCCAAAAACGAGTTTAATGGAATTAAAGACTTCGATAAAATCTCCCACACGATTTTATATTAGTAACTAAATGGGCATGTCTTGGTTTTCATTGGACTTTCCTTGATTGGATTCGATCTTATTTAATACAGAGGAGCAACACATTTTCGAAACAGCTTAGAATAACCTCTGGTGTACCTCAGGGTAGTACTTTAGTAGTAGTAGTTCCCAAGACAGTCGGTCCTACGTAACCGGAACAACCCGGATTTATATCCAGCCAAGGACTGTCACCTCAGCAGCAGCAAGTAGTAGTATTAATAATATGTGTTCGTGTATTTCCGTTGCTAAATTTGTTCTCTATGCAGATGATCTAAAAGTTTATGCTGAAATTAGAAGCTCTAGTGACAATGCCATCCTACAGTCTAAGCTGAATAATTTATTTTCCTGGTGTCTTATGAATCGTCTATTTCTTAATATTGAAAAATATTATAAAATCACATTTTCTAAGCTTCAAAACTCCCTTCATACCTCTTATCATATTAATAATACATAACTTGCTTCGCCTGATATGAATAAAGATTTAAAGTTTTTTTCGGTTTTATCACGGACTTAAATTATGCCAATTCTAATTAACTTGCTATGCTCGCTTTGTAAGACGTCTCTCTTCGCACTTCACTGATCCATATAAGATATTATAGACTGCGTTTGTTGGGTCCAAATTAGATTACCCTGCTTTTATTTGGAGACCTTATTATGCAGTCCATATAAGTCGAGTTGAGAGGGTTCTAAAAATAGTTTATGCATTTCGTACTCCATTCACTCAATGGCTCAGACTCGAATCTATCATACGAATCTCGCTGTCGATTGATTAGTCTTGCCCCATTAAGTGACAGAGCTATTCTTCAGTCAGTAATATATATCTTTGATCTCGTTAATGACATTGTCCTGCTCTTCTAGAAAGAATACAGTTTAATGTTCCTTGCAGAAATTTTCGTCGTTTTAAGATTTTTTTGCGTGGAGTTCAATACGAGATTGTTTAGTGCTAATGCGCCACTCATTGCAACGTTTTCTGACTTTAATTATTTCTCAAACTTTTTAGCTTTGGACTTTTCTTGGACCAAACAATTATTTCAAATTGAATTAAAAAATGTCTTTTTATGTAACCAATCAAACTAATACTTCGAAAATGTTTTATAATAATTAATTCATTAAATTCAGCTTGTACATATTTATTTTTTAGCAATTTAACGGTTTCCTATGCTGATAATTTAATTTTATTATCCTTTTTTAATCTTAAATAATCTGAAATACTTTTATTGCAGTTATGAATTAATCTCTCAGGTGTCTGTTCGGAATTTTTGTTGA
>JAYXIM010051831.1:0-16357 GCA_037575425.1 Anastrepha fraterculus | reverse complement strand
TAGCAGCATGGAGTAGCTGACTATGTCGAAAGCTTTCTTCAGGTCCAGCGCTACTAGGACAGTACACAGTCAGTGAAATGTATAATGAGTGCGTGTATGGTGCGATACCTGGTTTTTGATTTATAAACCCCAAAGCTCTATTCTTGGCCAGCTTTTGCTTGTACTATACGTCAATGATCTTCCAAACGTACTAAAATATTATAATATTCATGTTTATGTCGTTTTTTGTTAAATTGAATGTTAGTTGTCCTTTTCTGTCAATCAAAAAATGTACTAATATCTCAACACTGGAGCCCAGAATACTGAGTAAGAAATACAGTTACCTAGTATCAGAACGTTAATTCATTGTCTTTGCTGTCCATCTTGGGAACCTCCTGGGATCAAATTAATCAGAAGCTCACCGCGCTTTAGAAGTGAACTGATACATTACTTTATTGGCAATAGTTGCTAAAATGCCTTTCTATTTGCCTTTTATCTTCTTTGCTTCACAATTTCAACGTCCTTTACATTTTTTATTATACTGAGTCCCTCTACTAACTCCAAAAGCTCCTCATAAAAAATATTTGTTTGCACAATTCCGGACGTTTTTTTTTATATTGTTTCACGCCAACGGCACAAGGTAATACTCCCTATTTACTGTATGACCTTATGGTAAGAACTCCTGATGCACTATGCCATGGTAAACGAAAAACACAGTGAGCAAAACCCTCGAGCTGTTTTTGGACTTGGCTCTCCGGGATAATTGGGCTTTGATTCCGACAGACCCACGATTCGTCACCAGTTATGACCCTCTTAAGCAAATCTGGATCACAGTTGCCGCGAGAACAGAGCAGTTGGAATATGTCATATATTGATCAATATTTACGGTAATCACGCTCCACCAAATACAACTTGTAAAGAGTGGTTTCGATGCTTTCAAAGTGGCAATTTCGACGAAAATGTGAAAATACTCAACTACAAGAATTATTGGATGAAGACGCTTGTCGAAGCCTTGATGATGTGTCTAAAGAGTTGCTTGCACGCGATGGGAATGGCGGAATGATCCAGAAAGCAGGTAATTGGGTGCCACATTAATTGAAGGAGAGGCATATCGAGAGACGTTTGGTGACGTATGAGATACTTCTTGAACGGCAGAAAAGAAAAGGTTTTCTGCATCGCATCGTCACTAGCGATGAAAAATCGATCTAATCGATCCTAAGCATCGAAAATGTTGGAGCCTGCAGTCAGCCTTTATTGGAGAGCGGTTCACTTCTTCCGATAGCATCGCAAACTCGAAATTTTCTAACTCGAATTTTTCGTCAGACGAATCCGTATGCTGCCTGAAAGATGGAGTAGCTTCCAATTGCACATATTTCACATAAAATTTTATTGTAGTCGGCCGCCGTAGCCGAATGGTGCGTGATTACCATTCGGAATTCGCAGAGAGAACTTTGGTTCGAGTCTCGGTGAAACACCAAAATTAAGAAAAACATTTTTCTAATCGCGGTCACCCCTCGGCAGGCAATGGCAAACCTCGGACTGTATTTCTGCCATGAAATAGCACCTCATAAAAATATCTGCCGTTTGGAGTCGGCTTGAAACTGTAGGTCCCCTCATTTATGGAACAACATCAAGACGCACATCACAAACAGGAGGAGGAGCTCAGCCAAACACCCAAAAAGGGTGTACGCGCCAATTATATATATATATATATTTAATTGTCCTGCCTGGTCCGAACCGAATTTTTCCTTGCTTACTTGTTCTTCAATTATTTTATTACTTTCTTCTTCTTAATTGGCGCTATAACCGCTTACGCGATTTTGGCCGAGTTTAGCAAAGCGCGCCAGTCGTTTCTTTCTCGTGCTAACCGGCGCCAGTTGGACACACCAAGTGAAGCAAAGTCCTTCTCCACCTGATCTTTCCAACGCAGAGGAGGCCGCCCTCTTCTTCTGCTACCACCAGCTGGTACCGCATCGAATACTTTCAAAGCCGGAGCGTTTGTATCCATTCGGACGACATGACCCAGCCAACGTAGCCGCTGGATCTTTATTCGCTGCGCTATGTCTATGTCGTCGTAAAGCTCATACAGCTCATCGTTCCATCGTCTGCGATATTCGCCGTTGCCAACGTGCAAAGGTCTAAAAATCTTACGCAGAATCTTTCTCTCGAACACTCCAAGCGTCGCTTCATCGGATGTTGTCATCGTCCAAGCTTCTGCGCCATACGTTAGGACGGGCATGATGAGAGTCTTGTAGAGTGTTAGTTTTGTTCGTCGAGAGAGGACTTTACTGCTCAATTGCCTACTTAGTCCAAAGTAGCACTTGTTGGCAAGAGAGATTCTACGTTGGATTTCAAGGCTGACATTATTATCGGTGTTAATGCTGGTTCCTAAATAGACGAAGTCTTTTACAACCTCGAAATTATAACTGTCTACAGTGACGTGGGTGCCGATACGCGAGTGCGCCGACTGTTTGTTTGAAGACAGGAGGTACTTCGTTTTGTCCTCGTTCACCACCAGACCCATTCGCTTTGCCTCTTTATCCAGTTTGGAGAAGGCAGAACTAACAGCGCGGTTGTTAAGGCCGATGATATCGATATCATCGGCATACGCCAACAATTGTACGCTCTTATAAAATATTGTGCCTGAGCGATTAAGTTCTGCGGCTCGTACGATGCTCTCCAACATCATACTTTTGCATACAACAAATCCAGCCTGTATAGTCAGGTTAAAATGTTTTGCCGCATTGTAACTTTGATAGCAATTATATCTTATTAATTAAATTGAGCCGATTATATGCAGTAAGCATAAATACCAACCTACTTCCATACAAACCCATGCACTTATACATGCAAAATTATATATTTATTACTATTTGGCAATTTTGGAAATTCCTATAATCAAAACATTTATTTGATCATAACACATAATATGTCAGAAAATAAAGAATTATTATTAAATTCACATTTCGAATCAACTCTATGCTCGAATATAGCTAAATTGAAAGTGTAAATTGCATATCATGCCATAATTATTTCATCTAAACGTACTACCAAAAGGGAATTTTCAAATTAAATTATTTATATGTGCAAATAATTTGAAACTGGATGAAACGAAAATGTCACGAAAGTAAATTTTCAAATTAACTATGTAGTAAATTAGTTCTATATTTGGACCAATAAATTCGAATAAACATAGGTAAGTTTGAAACAAGAAAACTAGAAATTAAATCCGTTTTATTTGCTGGTTTGGTTCGATTGGTTTTCACTACTAGCCAGCCACCTTCACGAGTTAACTGTAGACTCTAATCTAGTGCTGTACTTCTGATATGTCCGCGAATCTTGCACCGTTATATCCGATTTATCTCTATTTATGGTGTCGAACTTACAAATGCATATGGACCTGTTTCATCAGTGAAATAAATATAATCTTACCTGCTTAATATCCTTGCACGAACAGTCACGGTCACTGTTGAAGGAAATATTCGGCAGTGTCCAGAGCAAATTTTCTAAGACTTTCTTAATGCCAATGTAGGAATGCTGGAGCCGTTTGTGTGCGTGTAATTTTGCATCTTCCTCCAACTTATGGATTTTGTCGACAAATTATTGATTTTTGTAGTCAACGATGAAGTAAATATTCATCACATATAGTTGACAAATTAAGGTGGGTAGATGAAATAGTTAAAGTACCAATCTGGCACTCCCCAAGTAGCACTAAAGCGCCTTTTTTGATACCATTATGAGAGCTCGAACAAGTAGGTATCTACAGCCAAACAGAGCTGCTGATGTAACGAAGAAAGTAGATGGAATTTAAGTCGGCGCACTGTCCCGGGCTGTCGAAGAAAGGAGCATCATCTAGCTGCCAAACGCGGACATTTATAGAGAAAGTCTCCTTTTCTGAAAAATCCCCATAGCTTTGGCAATGGCGCTTAAATGGCAAACCTGAATTTTCCGCGTGTGTGTCTATCGTCCAATGACCCGAAAACACAACTACGATTTTAGAAATTCAATGGCGTTGAGTTCTCGCGACTTTCTGAGTCCTTCGTCTATTGTAGTGGGGCCAAAGGGCTTTCGAAATAGAACATGAAAGAATGGAGCTGCATTTGCTCTGCGCTTTCCTGAGAAATAAGTTGTGCAATTCCACTTTAACAACAATCAAGAGGATGCCGATGACCGGGTAGGTCTCTGGTCTGGCCTCTGAGACCGATTTAGTCCCTTTTCTGCAAGCTTATCTACAATTAACGTCTATTAAATTGACGTATAAGTAAATATCCATCGCGAAAAATTAAATTTGCACAATTATATTTTTTCGCTTTATTTTCTTAATATTTCATAAGAAATTATCCCATAGGTTTACTATTGTTCGAAGTTTTGTAGTGTGCAATCACGAATTTCGTCCGCCTACCGACAAGCTACGTGCTCCACTTTTCGAGGAGTCGCTCTGCATTTACGGTTTAATTTGTTCTGGTCTGTTATTTCCGACTTTTCAGTAATACGAAAAATTGTGTAATTATTAATTGCATTGCATTTGACGTGGTGGACCTCCTTTTTCTCAAAAGAATTCAAGGCCAAAAATTAATCCCCAATCATCACGGAAAAAGTCCGCATTTCTCGACATATCTCAAGCCTTCGACCGCATTTGGCATGACGGCTTACTCTGCTAAATAAAACTCACTCTACAGGGTTGCCCATATTCGACGGACCCATCTGGCAACCCTGTATCTTTTGACAGAGACGTCAGATCACTTAATGACGTCCCGCGTTGGAAGCGTCAGCCCAAGCAGATTTTTACCACGGAACAGTACACGCCCCGTGAGCGCTCCCAAATTGTTGAAATTTACATTCAACAAAAGAAGTCAATTGTGAAAACTCAACGTGCGTATAAAAAATTAAATAATGTGAAAAGTGCGCCTTCTAAGAACACCATTAAACGTTTTTACAAAAGGTTTTCGACTGGTGATGCTCTCTCTAATCCAAAGAGGTCAAATCAAAACCGACCAAGGCGATCGGACGAGAATATTGCTCTTGTACGGGCCAGTGTTGAGACGTCGCCAAGGACATCCCAAAATCGCCGTTCTCAGCAGTTGGGCATTGCTCGGACCACTTTACAACGAATTATCCGCATTGATTTTCATTTATTCCCGTAAAAGATTCAATTGACGCAAAGATTGTTGCCTGCGGATAAGCCTCGTCGATTGGAATGGGCCGAAAGAGTCATCGAAATGGCTGAAGATTACGAGCAATTTTGGAACAAAATCATCATATCATTTCTTACCACTGAAAATCCTCACGAAATTCAAGAGGTACCTCTTTACGACGAAAAAGTCACTGTTTGGTGCGGCGTTAGAGCGAAAACGATTATTGGGCCGTTCTTCGAAAATGAAGATGTTCAAGCTGTTACCGTCAATCAGGAGCGTTATCGCGATATGATAACCACTTTTGTGATGCCAATTATTCGCCAAAAGCGTATAAGGCAGTTCTTGTTTCAACAAGACGGCGCTCCACCACACACAACTCGCACCACAGTCGATT
Organism: Anastrepha fraterculus; assembly: GCA_037575425.1. Lineage (NCBI taxonomy): Eukaryota > Metazoa > Arthropoda > Insecta > Diptera > Tephritidae > Anastrepha > Anastrepha fraterculus. The sequence goes on along the minus strand of JAYXIM010051831.1, from coordinate 10,849 downwards.
TTTTGAAGAAATTGTTTCGTCGTCGTTTGATGTCGAAAAATGGCGATTTCGACTGGCCACCGCCTTCCCCCGATTTAACGCCACCTGACTTCTTCTTGTGGGGATATTTAAAACCAAAGGTTCATATTAATAAGCCAAAGACCATAGAAGAGCTCAAGAACAACATCCGTGAGGAAATAGCCGCTATTCCAGCCGAAATGTTAGCTAAAACTATGGAAAATGCTGAAAAACGGGCACAATACGCCGTACAGGCTCAAGGCGGCCATTTGAGAGATATCATATTCAAAAAGTGATGTCACCAAATCTACTTGAACCAAATAAAATGATTATTATCGTCAACATCAATAAAATTGTATTTTATTTTTTATTTAAAAAAAACACACATGGGTCCGTCGAATATGGGCAACCCAGTACACTTGTTTGTTAAATAAAACGAAGAACAGTCTGTACTCTATGAAAGTTTAGTTGACGTGCCTCGAGGCAGTATAATAGGTCACCTACTTTACTTGCTCACAGGATGTACCAATCAGAACAATCAGGATGTACCAGTCGGAACTTTTGCAGAAGACACCTCACTACTTGCTTTAGACGACCAATTCGAAGTGGCTTCCCTCAAACTCCAGTGGAAATATAAAAAATCTTAGCTAACGAGACCCTTTAGCATCTTGTATGTTTAAGTTTCCATTGTTCAATTCTCGTAGGGAGATAACCGCAATGTTAGTGGGCCGCAGTAGCCGAGTGGGCTTGAATGAGATTTATGGCAAAAATTCATTCCCAGAGAAGTCATTCGTTTAGCATCCGTAGCCGTAAGTAGGGGTCACTAATGATGACTAACCAATTTAAGCAATCCAATCTAAGTATGATCACATCTGTGAGAAGGTGGTTAACGATTAAACTCTCCGAGAAGAACGAGTTTAAAGTCTTTCATGAAAGTTGGACAAATTTCCTGTATTTTGTATTTAAAAAGGTTCACATAAGTTCTTGTCATGCAGTTTTTTCTGCTGAGCACGATTTTTATCGATAATATTGTAATGAATAAAATCTGTGGTTTCCTTCAACCTTTCGACCATTTTTTTGATGCCGTTCCGCCAAAAATCGTCTGGTCTGGAGTCAAAGAAGTTGTTGAGCCAGTTTTTAAGGACCTCTTTGTTATAAGGACCTCCATATGACGTGATAGGGAGCAAAAAAGAAGGTAATCGGTGGGTTCAAGGCCCGGAGAATATGACGGATGCTGAATAGCCTTCCGTTCGAGCTCTTGGAGTGCGGATTTGCCGACTTGTGCAACATGACACGTAGCGTCGTGGAGAAGGAGTGTGGTTTGACTATGTCGATCATTCACGCGGTGTAGCTGGGCAATGTAGAGCTCCTTGTTGACCGTGCCATTCTCCTCGAGCATTCCCCAGTAGTCTTCTTTGGATGAAGATCCGGCTTGACTCTCGGGCTTTGGCGCATATCCTGGAGCCACCCACTTCTTTCTTTGCTTCAAACGCGTATAGGCACAATTTCTCAACTCTCGATTCGTTGTTGCTCAATGGCGGTGAAGGTAAATTTGAAGGTGACTTTCTTTGTTTTCGTTGAGCTCGTGAGGCGCCCAGGCTCCCACTTTTCGGTAAATCCCATTAAATATAGCTGAATTTTCTCGAAAGCTTGATTTTCAACTGAGGCTGTAATTGCTTGTCACCACAGAAATGTTTTGCAAAAGTCAAAATATTAAAATTTGAGGTTTAATCGAATTTAATAAAATTTCAGATGTCCTAGAATTATGAAATTTAGTATGCACTTTCAGTCCATATAACAATACAATAGTGCATGGACATTTTTAAACTTGTGGTCGTTGCTTAATTGTTTCTAGATATTCTAGATTTTTTTCTCCGTTGAGAGGGTTCATAGCATTCGATTTTTTGGACCATAAACTATTTCGAAACCGTCAAAAACTTAAAATTGATTGATTAGCAACTAACCACCTTTTCCCAGGCACAGTCCAATGTATGTATGTATGTATGTACATATATATAGGTACATGCGACTTTGCATACAAATTAATTTATAACTTCCCGTAATATATTTTCAAAATTATATTTTTCAACAAGGATTGGCAAAAACATTTTTAATATTCAAATTTTTCGCATCACTACCGCATATGATTTGCACTTTTGCAACTTTAATGCTCATTACCTTGCAACCCATTATTTTGTATAAATAATGAAATGGTGCAAAGTCTCTGAACAAATGTGTACTATTTTGACTGTAAATTGATTTTAGTCAAACCTCCGAAATATATGGTACACCATACCACATGCATACACACGCACCCACACCCACACAAAATATGCTTATGTATGTAAATAATGGCACAATCGTATTACAAAAGTGTAATTGTCCAAATCCCAACGCCATTGGAAAGGCAAAAATCAATTTGTGAATGCCACACCCTTTCGAGTGCAGAGCAATTGCTCGAATGCACTGATTTATAGCTGCAATTCATTGATAATGCCTGTACAGCCTATTTCGGTATAAAATTTACGCCCTACTTTGTTCAGCTGACAGACAAGCAAAATTTGGCTAGCTCTACTTGTTGGTGTTGTTATTTATATGTATGAGTTTGCGTATTTTAGTTCGTAAGGCTCGAAAATGCGTATGCCATAGCGCGTAAGCGAGTTTTGGGAATAAATGGCCACTAATGTCATCTCATTGTAAATTTATTAAAATTACAGCCAACTAAAAGTTTACACACTCGGAAAAATAAAATTTCGTGTGGTTTAATGCACTGGTTTCAACAGTAAACTGAATGAAACTACTTCTAATGCTACTCTTTAAAGAAGGGACGTGGATTTTGTCGTCAATTAAAAAATTAACGAAACTGCAGATCTTACAATGATTTGAAATTCATATAGCAACTCTTACTCGGGGTCCTAGGAACGAAGCATCGAAGATGGGAAAAGTGCAGCGGGCGTATTTGAAGTGAATTTCGGAAACTTGATAACAATGTGCAACACACCTTTCAGCCGGAGATTCATGCAAACGAAATTTATACCAGAGAACTTCGGCAATGTCCATCTGCATTTTGTCATGCAACCCCAAGATTTGCACCACTTTAATCAGAATTCAAATTAAAATTGGTTGGCGATTGCCTCATTTTCCAAAATGCTCTGGGTGCTGAGTATCAGATCATGAGGTCCATAGTATGTAGAATGACCGCTAAGCGAGGCATGAGGGGAATGACGGTAGCGCGCACGGAACTGCCAAGCGAAATTGTTACCGAAACCTGCTTGTAGTTTAACTTAAGTGCAACCAAGAAAGACCATTAGCAAATTAAAAAGTTAAGCCAGAATAAGGAAATAAATAAATAAATAATTGGCTCACTTGTGTTAGGTGTTTGGCCGAGCTTTTCCTCTTATTTATGAGGTGCGTCTTGATGCCAGATTAAGGAAATAAATAAATAATTGGCGCATACACTTCTGTTAGATGTTTGGCCGAGCTTCTCCTCCTTTATTATGAGGTGGCAATGGTTTTTGTTTTTTTGTGGCAGAAATACACTTTGCCTGCCGAGGGGCGACCACTATTTGAAAAAACTTTTTCCATCATTTTACAATATAAAGTACAAAAAGGTACCTATCAAAGAAGGTCCGAAATAGGCATCCTAAGAACGAACACTCACAAGGTGATACACTGTGCACTAAAACCTTCGGTAACAACTCAATGACCAATATCTGGCGTCCCCATTAAACTGAATCTCTTAGTTACGAATGTCTAACGTTTTTGTGAGGTGGTCAATTAAACGCTTAAGCTAAAATGTTTTATAGTTTTTCATTAAACACAACTTTACTAACCTCTCTTACTTGACGATGTCCATTTTTGTTTACTTTTTCCTTACGGCATCTCTCCTCTACTTGACACAAAATTAAGAAGAGACTAGTTTCCGACATATTTTTGTGTATGGATCCAAAATTGTTCAACATGTCTTTATATGGAGAAATCTGGGGAGTAAGCCCCATGAAAACGTGTCTTAGGAGTTTTTACCTCAAATTTCTCAAACTTTTGAAGTGCTAGAGATGAGATTAATCCCATAAGCCCCAGTGATTATAATCGAATTGCAAATTGTTAAGGGGATAGATACCTGTAAAATTTCGAAACAAAAATTTTTATTTTTCATAAAATGTTAATATAATCCTTTAAGAATATGTCAAAAAAAATTTAGGACGTAAATTTAGATATTTCTTATATTATAGATCGTCAACCGTGACGACTCTATTCTTTGCGTTCGAGCGCTGGGAGAGGAATTTTCATGTATTCAAACTTTAGACGCGTTTTTCTCAAAACAATATTTTTCGAAATGGCGTACACGATAACTCGAAAAGTAAAGTAAAGATGTGAGATCGATCTTTTTATGATATTACTTTCTATGTGAATTTACAAGTTTTCGAAAATTTTTCGAAAAAATAATTTTTTCGAAGCAAAAATAGTAGGAAAATCCGCCCCAAAATTAATTTTTTTTTTGTTTTTGAAGAATTTATTGATTTTTTTTAATTCATATAGAAATTATGACATTAATAAACAAAAAAATTTTGGTTTTTTGTATTCAGGCTACTGACGCCAAAGCTACAATGACCGCCGATTGAGAAGCCTCGCTGCGACCTTCCTGGAAGAATTAAGTGTACACCCGCCATTTTAAATGATAAAAATAAAATTAAAAAATTTTATATCTGACCCTTTAAATTAAATTGAGCAAACCTCATAAGCTCGCCAATTACAAATCCGATAACAGTCTTTAAAGAATTCAAAGTGACAGACCAATGTGCGCCAAAATATACCGAGAGGCAATCTCATATAGAGAAAAGGCTCGGGTAATCGATAACACAGAGTTGTATAAAAGAATATTACGTTGCAAATTTGAGTCCAGGATTACCGAGGAAGAAACTTTTCCTGCCTAACCCGTTTTTTAAGTACGGCTTACTCTGCCGCCAAAGCAACTATCCTGTATTATATTATTTTGAGGGAAAAAATCCATTATTTTTGGGTAAAATTTTTACGCAAATGGTTTAAAACTGTTTTATGGTCGATCTTCAGCTCCTGGGCGATTCTACGACTACTAAAATGTCGGTCAACTTCGGTTATTTCTGTGATTTTAGCCACATTTTCGACGACGACTCTGCCTGTGCGAATTGCAACTTTAACACCAGAAATGCCTGAGTGGAACAGTTACAGTGTCGGCACCATAAACATCATTCCCTATTTGAGCTCGGCTTGCATTTTCACCTTTATCAAAGAAAAACTGTAAAATGTACCGAATTTTCTCTCTGTTGACTTCCACTATTAACACCCTGTAACTCACAACTGAATGGAACAAACTAAAAACCGCAAAATAATTTTTTTAGTGTGAAATATCATCTTGACATCGAGCATAAAATTTAAATTGTTTGATTGATAGTTTACGAGATATCAAGCACCACAGCCCAAGGCGAATCTACTAAAGGTGGTATCGTTAAATCAGCTGATTTATTTTTCCTTTCGCCGTGTCCATGTGGCTGTCAGCAAAGAATGAACCAAAGCGAATTCACTCTTTGTTTTCTACTTTGCTAATATTTTTCCGAGACAATTAAATGTACCAAATATTGTTGTTGGTCTAGTGCCAACACATTTAATAAATGCGTCTTGCTACAGCTATCCCCAAAGGTATTTAAGGATAGCCTCACAGGGAAACTAATAAGCTTTTGTTGCGAACAACATTTAATTCAACTTTAGTAATTTTTTAACAAAAAATTAGCTTATTATATATCCACAAAATCATTCCATAAAATATCCACTAGTTGCAATAACCACCTCGATCCAAGCCCGGAAACGATTGCAATGATCTGGTCATGCTCCTTTTTCATATTGACCATAACGGTAATAATTGCAGCCTTCAGAGAAAAAATTATGTTATGAAGATGCTTATTAGCTTCACGCTCAACTACGCCGAATGCCTAGTTGTCCAGGTGATTAAGGTCTGAGGAGTTAGGCGGCCATAAATTCGGTATTATGTGGTCATGCAAATTTTCAGCGATCCAATCTTTTGTGGTCATCGCTTTGTGTAAAGGGGCAGAATCTTGCTGAAAGATGTATGGGCTGCCACCGCATACACTTTCAATCCACGGTCTCACTACTGTCTCTAGAACCTCAATATATGCAGAAGAATTCACTCGAAATCCTTGAGTAAAGAAATGTGATGGCATGACATATCATTTGTTGCTCACAACACCCAAAACCATAACAGTGGTTGGGAACTTCGCGTGCATTTCAAAGAGAAAACTCTGTATGATTGGAACATAGCCATGGGTCATTCCCGTCATTTTTGAGGTTAGTATTTTGGTTTTGGTGGCCGCTACAGCCGAATAGGTTGGTGCGTGACTACCATTCGGAACTCGGAGAACATAGGTTCGAGTACACGTGAAACACCAAAATGAAGAAAATGTTTTTTCCAATAACGGTCGCCCATCGGCAGGCAATGACAAACCTCCGAGTGTATTTCTGCCATCAAAAAACTCCTCATAAAAAATATCTGCCATTCGGAGTCGGCTTGAAACTGTAGGTCCCTCCATTTGTGGAACAACATCAAGACGCACACCACAAAAAGGAGGAGTAATGAGCCTTGCCGCGCGGAGCGTCCGCCATGCGATCAACCGAATCGGCTGGTGGGGGAAAATGTTCGTTGGACCTTCCCCTTCCACTAGAAACCGGTCCCAGTTCACTGGCAATAGTGCAGTCAACATCGCTCCGCGCGTGAATGCTGTTTTAAAACTGTGTTAGGATTTTGCAGTGGCGAAAATGCAGCGATCGCTGGAGCAACGTTACTCGATGAAATTTTGCGTAAAGCTAAACAAAACGAGTACCGAAACCATTGGGCTACTCAACGAGGCTTACGGGGGCCAATCTCTGTGCAGTGCCCAGGTAAAACGGTAGCAGCCTACAGCTCAAAATTGTCCCCTCCGGACTTCTTCTTGTTCCCGCGCCTGAAAAGAAAGCTGAAGGGGAGGCGTTTCGACTCCATCGAGGCGATCCAAAAAACTGTGACAGCCGAATTGAACGTGATTCTGGCGGATGAGTTTAAAAAGTGTTTCCTGCAGTGGAAGGGCCGCTTCCAGCGGTGTATTGACGCTCAATGGTCCTATTTTGAAGAATTTTAGTTGTATCAGCCAAAAGGTTTAATAAAACTGCTTAAAAAAATAAGGCTCATTACTTTTCAATCAAACCCTGTAAGCGCCAATTATGTATCTTCATCAGAAAGAAAACCATAGCATGTCAGGCACTTCAGGGTGTTTAATTTTAATTTTTTTAAAGCGTTTTGATCGCATAGCCTGCTGTTATCGTTTTTGCTCCGATATAAACTGTCTTCTGCGCATAGTGTAGGATTTATACCGGAGATCTTCATGGGCAACTCGTCGAATAAGACCCTCAGCAACATTAAGCTCCCTCGCAAGATCACACATTGAATTTGAAGGGTCCTCTCCATGATCGCTTGCCCTTATTGAATAAATTCTGAGATCGGACAGTGCCAGAACGTTCCTCGTTCCTGTTGCACTCTGCAACCGATTCTGCAACGACGTCTGATGCTCAATCTGATGCAAAGAATCAGTCTTCGGTAAGATTGACATTTACGTTGCTTTCGAAGCAAGATGGGCACATATACCTAACGTGTTCCGTGCGAAGTAATTTTCCACATAAAGTGCAGCCTTTTTTCGAACGTCTGTTTTTACTCCTGGGGCAAAGCTCGCAAAAGCCCGGTTGTAGGTGTTGGCTCTCAGGTTCTTTTGCTGGTACAATGCGAAGCATAGTATTTCTTAAATCACGAGGTAAAGTTTTTATGGCCTGCCGATTAGAAATATGTGGCTTTATTAGCTCCAGGGCAATTTCCTTTAGAAACGTCCTCCTCTGGGTTAAATTTGCCAGTTTTGCCAGTAATGTCAATAAGCGTGAAAAAGAGGCGCATTGGCCACCTGCAGGTTATCCTGGAAACTGAATATGTGCCTTTCATTTGATCAACAGTGTCTACACCCCCTTTCGTTTGGTTGTAAGAGGTTATTACTTCGGGTTTGTTCTCAGATGTTTTATCATTAGCTTGGCCATCGGCATGAAGTGATGATAGCATAAGTACAACTTTTTCTTTTTTTTCACTGGAACGTAAGAGACAAGAACCTTGTTTTCGGCAAATGTAGTCATTGTATGTGGTTGCGGCCTTCCTTTTGCTGAAATAAATTGAGGTGGAATTTCCTTTTTATTTTTTCTTATTGTACCCACAATGGTCGTTTCTATATTGTTTGTATAGTGCATCTGCTAAAGGTATTGAAGTAAAATAATTATCCATGGTAATGTTTCTGCCACTATTCAAAATTGGGGCAGCAACCCTTTTCACAACCCGAGGTTTTCAACAAAAAAGATAAATCAAGAAATACTTACATACATTGTTTCTCGCGCAATGAGCAAAATGCCGCTCTTAATAATCAACCGTCTGCCTACACGTCCGATCGTGCACTAATCGAAAGAAATACTCGTCAAAGTACGATGCACAACTACTAGCGAAGGTACTCACCACAATTAGTGCCAGAATTACATAGAACATAAAAATTTCGCGAAATGAAAAATTGCTTGAGCAAAATGCTCATAGCGCGTGTTCTCGAGGGTTAAAGAAATTAGAAATTTCTAAATCGTTGTGATTTGCAGATATAGCGACGATAACTGCATGTCTCTTCTTTCCTTGAGTTAACTTGCAAACCACCTTTTCTAACAAAAAGTGAGTAATCTCATATCTGGTGATTTGGTAATTATTTCGCGGACGACTCCGTTAAATTTCCATATTTCGAAGCATTTGCTGGTACTACTTTGTCTATCTCCATTTCTCAATTACTCGTTGTTGCTGTTGTTAAATTTTCACATCGCATACAACAGCACGCATTCAGAATATCAAATTAGCAAAGCCAAGCCGCCCAACAATTTTCCTTCTTCCATCAAAAAACTTTTATCAACCTTCACTCATATTTATCACTGTGCATTCAAATTGTATATGCATAACTATGTGCCTTCAATACATAGCAGAAACACAAGCGCCGGCATATTACAACACATTTGCACCATTCGGTGGGGAGTAGCACAAATGCCCATCTGCGACCGTAAATTACGAAGCCTGACATTCTCTAAATATATTTGACCAACAAAAAACATAACACAACAGCCGCGGTTTGAGTGTTGAAATTTAAATTAGCACCCAATTTAACTGATATGAGTTTAACCCCTACTGGCAATCTCTCACTCTTTAATCTCTCTCTACCCTTCCATGCTTCCGCTGTGCAATGTGTCCGAGCAGTTGATATTCACCGCCGCCACCTCTTATGCCACAAACGCTAGACGCATAGCAAAATAACAAAATTACCACAACAGAGAAATTAACTTGCCATTTATGTGTGGGTGTAGATACATACATATATGCATGCAAACGTGCATACGTACATACATATTTATAATATTATATGTATACATATTCATATCAGAACATCGATTTGTGTAGAGGAAATTGTTTGGCAATAATGAAAAGTTTAAATAAGTAATGACCAACATAAATATCCGTAATTACAAACCTACTTATATATGTAAGTAATTATTAACTACATATGAAAATGCGATAATTACGCAATTTTGGATGAGAAAAGAATGAAATCAAATTACATTATTTGCGCCCTAAATAGTTGAAAGGGGCTTAGTGCCTGACAGTTTTGCGTATTGTTACGGATTGAATTCGGTGCTCGAGCTGAGGTCAGTTTCTAAACGGCGGATCAAACAGTAAAGCGAATTTTGAAAAAATGGGTGAATTTTACGTTTGAGTTTTGAGTTTTATGTTTGAGGGCCGCAATGGGAAAGCTTGAAGTACATTTGTATAATGCCATGAGAAACTCTTCCGTAAACCTCTATTGCTACTCAGATGCATATGTAATCGTAAGAAAAAATCAAGAAGTGGGTCATGTTTTTAAAGTTGTCGAAATCAATAAAACCACCCGTAAAGCAATAAATCATTTTTGCAGCATGTTTGTGTATGTTTTTGTTTGTGTAAGTATACCACGAAAGTTCTATGCCACTTATTTTAAAGAGAAATCACACATATGCCAATAAGCTCGCAAACACTTTTATACAAATATTTGTCCACCCAAAAAGAGCAATTATGGGCATAATTATGTGCATATTAGGGATGTCAATTACGGAATCCCGGTTTTTTTGTAATTTCTTACGAAGCATATGGAATGGTCACAGCAAACTTCACTTTATAGTACAAAAAAGAAGCAATGAAAAGTACTGGGTTGGAGAATCAATTCGTAGCGTTGTTATAAATGGTTAAGTTTTAAGGGCCGGTATTGATTTTGAATAAAATACAACTTTTTACGAAATTATTATCATTTCTCTTTATTATGATAATATTGGTATAGCTCCATTACGTATGGAATAAAATATCGTCCAAATGGGCCGCCTCGGCGGCACACCTCCAGCCGATGGTCCAAGTTTTCGATGACGCTGAGGCATAATTGAGGTTTTATGCCGTTAATGTGCCGAATTATCTCATCCTTCATTAGCTCTTGGATTGTTGCTGGCTTATCGACGTACACCTTTTCTTTCAAATAACCCCAAAGAAAGAAGTCCAACAGTGTCAAATCACATGATCTTGGGGGCCAATTGACATAGCCGCGACGTGAAATTATTCGGCCATCAAATTTTTCGCTCAAAAGAGCCATTGTTTCGTTAGCTGTGTGACAATTGCCACCGTCCTGTTGAAACCACATATCGACCACATCCGGCCCATAAACCGCACCAAACATTCACTCTTTGTGGG
>JAYXIM010051830.1:0-30848 GCA_037575425.1 Anastrepha fraterculus | reverse complement strand
ATTAATACTGTAGAAAGATGAGTTGCTGAATTTAAACGTGGTCGTACATACCTTGAAGGCAATCCACATCAAGGACGTCCAAAAGCCGAAAAAATGCAGAATATCATATTGGAAGGTCTTCGAGTGAATGAAAAAGATTTAGTTAAAGCCCTAGACATCTCATTAGGAAGTGTAAGGCATTATTTGAAATGATATTATTCTGTTCACAACTAGCATTTTCCCTGCAGGGTGTTGACTAGTATGTGTGTAGCTGCTGTGTTGACGAGTTCTGCTCGTGCTATCAAGGCTCACATGTCACGCTCACATGTTGCATGTTGTAGCGCTATTGTTGATTGCTGCAGCGCGAATACGTGCGAATGTACCCCAAACACATAAAAATGTGTGGCGCTAGATATGGATATGTATGTGACTGTCACACCACACAGTAAATAAGGCTATCTCAAGACTAGCCCCAGGAATGGTTCTTAAGCCCTTAACTTCGTCTTCAATTGTCCCCAGTAGACAGCAACATTGATTGACTTGATACTCATTGCCAGGGGAAACGTTTAAACGTACAATGATAGTAATGTGCATGTGTACTGAAGTGCCTACGAGAGTGCCGTGAGGTGACGGAGTTAAGTGTTTTTAGAGCAGTTAGACTATTTGATGAAATATGGCTATACATAGTTTATTGAGTAATATGGATAATTGATCCATTCATATGCCATTCACTGGGTCACGGTTTAGTTCCTTACATGAAATTTCCTTTGTTCTCAAAGCTTTGTGTAAGCTCTCAAAAATCTTCGTAGCGTTTCATAGTTAAGCTATGGAGAAGCCTCTAAACCTTTTCGACTGATTTTTCAGTGAGCTTCGTTTTTCTTATTATATTACAATTTATATTTCGCCCTAATAAAATTTACGAAAAAGCTGCTCATAAAACGCCATCTGCCGACAAAAAACGTAGGAGAAGCACGGCTAAAGACTAAAAAATGATGTAAGCGCCAACTGTATATATCTACTTATATAAGTATATATAATCTATGTATATACCAATTGAAGCGAACAATTAAATTTCTAAAATTTCTTCGTATGAGAAAACATCTCAGTGGGGCCTTGAAACTCAGGCACGAAAGCAGTAAGGCACAAAATTTGGTATGCCTTTTAAATAATTTAAATAAATATTAACGACTGCTTGCATATCTAGGCAAATGTAGCAGCGGGAACGATTCCAAGCGTATACTCAGGGAGAAGAAGATATATACAAAATTTATTTGTGAATAATTGTTTTAAATATTTTAAGCTTCCTTAAGACAATAATAATATTTTACAAGAAAATATACTTGTATAAAGTGGAAAACTATTTTTTTTTTCAATTTGAACATTAATTAAATTGTTTTAAAAATTTTTTTTTCAAAAAACAAAAACGGTGGCGTTATGCGCAATCAACTTTAAGTTAAAAAAAAAAGTTAAAAAAGAAGAAAAATTGTGACCTCTATCCTCATTAGTCCACGGGCACTTTTTTTGCCCCACTGTGCGGCGGTATGTGGGGTCTCCTTTCTAGTTGGTCTGCACCACTTCTTCTTCTTTTATAGCGTTATAACGCGGGGTGCCTCAAAGCTTCCTTCAAAATGCTCCTCCAAAGTGGTCTATCTTGAGCTGTTGCTTCGTAGTTACGTATTCCCAGCTTCTTGAGATCGTGTTCCACTGCGTCCATCCAACGGTTCCTCGGTCTGCTTTTGGCCTTCACGCCCATTAGCTTTCTTGTCAAGGCTTTCTTCACGGTACAGTCAACAGGCATACCGATCACATGACCTAGCCATCTTATGCGCTGCGCTTTAACAAAACGCACAGCTGTCTCGTTCTGAGTTAGAACGTTCAGTTCCGAGTTCAATCGGATTCTATAGGTATCATCATCCATTCTTATTGGGCCAAAGATCTTTCTTAAAATTTTTCTTTCTATGCGAGCAATCTGAGCACAATCATCAACCTTAAGAGTCCATACCTAACAACCATATGTTAGGATTGGTTGAATAAGACTCTTGTACATAGAGAACTTTGTAGCTTTAGACAAAAGTCGGGACTTGAACAAGTTAAGGTGGGCGTAATACGCTTTGTTGGCGGCGTTGATGCGATCCCTGACGGCGGAAGTTGAATCACCGCTACATGCGAACATAACTCCTATGTACTTAAAATGCTGCACTGCTTCAAAAGTATAGGCCCCCACATGGAAATTTGGCATCTGTGCAGGCCGCCTCGATTTCAACAGATATTTGGTTTTGCCTTCGTTTACAAAAAAGCCAATATAGTTCGCAATTTTGTTAATTTTCCAGAAAACTTCTTTGAAGTCATTCCTATTTCTTGAGAGAATAGCGATGTCATCTGCATAAGCACATATTTGGGTTGTTTTATTTATCAAGGTACCACCTTTGTTGACTTCCCTTACGACAAAGTGCAGCATCAAATTGAATATGACTGTTGATAAGGTGATGCCTTGTCTTACCCCTGTTTCAATGGGGAACGACTCTGTGAGCTTCCCTTGAATAATCACTTTTGATTGTGTATTTGTGAGCGTTGCGCTAACGAGCCTTATTAATTTGGCAGGTATTCCAAGAAAAAGCAATATGTGCTTGATTCTATCTCTTTTAACACTGTCGAAGGCTTGTTTGAAGTCAATGAACAGGCAGTGAACATCTAGCCCGTATTCATAATGTTTTTCAAACATTTGGTTAAGAACTAAACATTGGTCGATCGGGAGGTACGGGAAAGTGATGCGAAATCTATAGTCTCTCCTCTTCAAATGACAACCTCACCCACTGTCTTTTAGACTTGGTGCCCCCTGTTATCGCCAAAGAGGCAATTTCGGTCGTTGTCAACTCAAAAATTTGATGGTTCATTAAGGAGTGCCACTAATGAAAATGAATTTGAATTATTATTTTATATTTTCATTTTGCTGCGATTAATTGCTATATAAAGTAGTTGCATACTCCAATATTTTGTCTAATTTTGGCTACTTAGTTTTTTCCCAATCTAGCTGGCACCTGAAACCGACTTCAGCGTATGAAAAATAAGAAGTGTTAATTTTCACTATTTTTTTATTATTTGGTGCAGCTAAGTTTACATGTAATATTTTATACAAAAATTAGAAAAAATTCACAAACTTTACATCTCAATTTCACGATTTTTAATTAGAATTTTTATAAAAAGTTTTATTATGTAGTTTTATAGTAGTTTATTAAATTTTAGTATAAAAGTGCAAATATGAAGTAGTTAAGAAACTCCGTTGGTTTTTTATAACTTTTTCTCGTGACGTTATTGCCCATTTCTCCATAAAAAAACAAAAACATCGTGTAAATTAAATGTTCAGGTCCGAAAGCGGAAGTTTGTTCCAAGAGCAACAGGCTGCGGTTAAAATCTCCAAGCCCCACTGCTCTAACCAGCGAGCACCTACTTTTAAACCTTTTCGTCAGTTTGTGGACTACGCTTTACTTTGAAGAACCTCATCTACAGGACAGTTTCAGTTTTCTCTGCGGGGATAATGCAGTGGCACTAACATCTGTTGCGTGTTGCATGCTGCATGTTGTCCACTTGTAAGCAGTTAAATGGCGGCAGCTCGTATACTTTCAAATGCAACTGCATACAATTTTTAGTATTGGCAATAAAATGTTTGTATCGTAAAACAATTTTACAAGAAGTACAGCAAATTTTTTCTTGCCACTCTTAACGAAACGCCAGCTTTGAAAATTGTAAACTCAAACAAGGGACCAACGTTGCATTTTAAAGTTTCAAACTTAGAATTTGTGTTGGGTGGGTCATAGGTAGATTTCTTTTGATGTGAATTATATGCTATTTTGAAGCGAAATTATTGTAAAAATTTCATTATTAGGGTTTGGACTAAGTTCATCAGGCTTTTTGATAATGCCAACTGACTGAATTGGTGCTGCGATTTTACAACCTTAGACCTTTTTGTAGGATGCCTTTAAAAATCGAATGTATGCCACTAACTTAAAAACAATTCAGCTAAGCCAGAAAATGGCAAATCCTCCTCCACAACTTCTGCATCAGCTTCAGAAAATAATGACCACCTTATGGCTTCTCAGCAGCTTGCCTGCAAAGTATTGCGTAAGTAACCTGATGACAATAGATTTTATTTTATTTTCTGACAGTCGTCTCTACTTTGAAATCCGCTAATTAACGCTTTGATCCCAATTTTTGCCAGCTTTGCTACTAAGAACTTTTTTAAGTATCAGTTTAAAAGTGGTTATTTTCTTTATAAGCTCTTCATGTAAGTGGCTACACTACCAGGTGGAGTAGGTGGTTGCCTCTAGTCAAAATTGCTCTCAGGTACTTAGATTAGACACAGCGATACTGCTCGGTAGAAAGATAAACATTTTTAATATATTGGAGTACCATAGTAGGTGTTTGTCAATCACAGGTCAGCGAGAGCTAGTCTATTGATAGTAGATTTAAAATCGTGCGTAGCGCTACGCTCAGTCCAGTTCGAAGAGCATCACTTATGAAAATACTATGTACTAGGTTTCCTTTAGAAAGTAGCTTCAAGTTGAAGTAGTTAACCGTTCAACTGCGTACTAGAGGCGTACTGAGCTTTTGCGCGGTAGAATTTTTTCTACGACCTGTAGCTTTGCGCCATTCGGCCTTTTATCTCCGAGAAGAGGCCGCTATAAGGCATATATTTATTTCATAATTAATTTGGTTTTTGAACTTACAGTGGGACTGAACCAAACGATTTGCTATCTCTCGGTTGCAGCGCCCCAGGTACCCATAAAAGGGGAAGTGTGCGTTAACTTGGCATACATTTTGTCAAAGAAGTATCGGTGATTGGTCAATAAAACATAAAATCTTTACTACTCATTCAAACTTGTTATATCGCCTTTTAAAGTAACCATTTCCAAAATCATTAAAAAAATTTCAAATGAATTTTGTTGGATTGACGTAAGATCTCATCGTGAATTCTCTTTCATGTATATTTTATAGATCGAAACGAGCGCTTCCAAGTGGTAGAGTGTAGTTTTAAAAAATCCAAAAGAGAAGAATACAATAGCTATTCTTTGATATTTTTTTAAATTCTTGGTGTGAAATTTATTATAAGCAGTAGGTAGTATTGCGTCGCGTTGCTTTATTGTGGTGCTAAATTTTTTACACAAATCTGGCCCTTCGTGATGAATTTGCTCGCTTAAATGCCACAGATAAAAATGATTATTTATGGTCTGTCTATAATTTTTTATGATTTTAATAGCTTCCTTGAACAAAGTATTATAATAGAACAGAACAGAAGGGTTTAGGTTCCGCATGTAATTTTTTTTGCAGATGTATTCAAAATTATGGAAGGAGTAGGGGCGGCTGTCTTCTGCCCGCAGTGTGATCTCCAAAAGTCCTTCAGACTTCCTAAACACTATAGCATATTTCAAGCTGAGATCTTTGCTGTAACAAAATCTGCTGAATTAGCGTCGGAGTTTACTCCCCGCGACACTCGCACAAACATCTTCATCGATAGTCAAGCCGCTATTAAAGCAACAATAGCTGTAATACCAAGTTCGGAAGGCGTGCAAGGGAATAGAGGGAAATTAAGGAGTTCACGAGCTTGCTAAGGCCGGCACCCGTTTGCCTACGATGAGTACGTCGAATGTACGAGGTCTGTTAGAAAAGTATCCGACTTTATTTTTTATTTCTAACACCTGTAACCTTCCCGCAAATGTGTGAATTTTTTCCCGCTTGTCGCTAGCGTCAGTTGCTGTCAAGTGTGTGTGTAACATGGTATTTAGTGCTCTCGTCGGTTTTTGAATACGTTTTGGTGACGTGGAATGCTTCCACTGTGACGACTGCATTTTGATTTCCGGGTCGTACCCGTACACTCATCACCAATGATAATGGTGTTCATGAAGTCAGGATCAATGTTTATGAATGTTATGGAATTTGATGCAGTAACGCTGCTCCAATCGTTCCGACATTTTGCTTGTATTCAAAAACCGACGAGAGCACTAAATACCAAGTTACACACACACTTGACAGCAACTGACGCTAGCGACAGGCGGGAAAAAATGCAAACATGTGCAGGAAGGTTACAGGTCTGCTTATGCAAGCGCGCGTAATTCAAATTTGTCAGGTGTTAGAAATAAAAAACAAAGTCGGATACTTTTCTAAATATCTCGTATGTATATCCCTAGCTCTCAATTTCGAAGACGGAACTAAATGAGAAACTAATTCTATAAGCACAGCTTATAACGGAAGCCTCGAGCTCCCACAGGATTGCCAAATTTTTGCTACGCACTTGCAAAATGTAAACAAACAACTTTATTTTATCACTCCCGCGGAAGGAATGTAAAATATTGGTTGGAGACTTTGTCTCCCTCCATACCACGCAGCTAAAACGGGGTTGCTCCAGAACGACGCTTGTAACTTATGCGAAGAAGAAAGGGCTACGTTAGAGCACGTCCTTTGCGATTTTTGTGCTCGGTTCTGAGATCGGTATGATTTTCACCTCCCCAGGCTATTGCTGACAAAAGTTTAAACGATTTATTAAAACCCGCATAGACATGTATCACAAACTATGTTTATTACGTCTCCAACAACACTGGCAACACTACGAACACTTCTGGTCTATGTGAGATCCATTCAGATCAACCAGTTATACCTTACCTAACCTAAACTGAATGAACGGGAACTTAATTTTTACAAAAAGCAACTTCATATTAAATTATAATTTTCTATTAATTACGATTAAAAAGTTTACAATTTTGATGTAAATTTATTGGATTTTTTTTTTGAAGCTTTAAAGCTTTAAATACTAAATTATAAGGTTTCTATCCTAGTAAAAACTATGATTTTATAAATAGATAAAAATAAAATAAATAGTGCGTAAATAAATAGTCAAAACTATGCGCTGCTATTATTATGAACACCGGTGTATGTGCTATAGATGAAGTTCTTATTACGTGTTTAGCTGCGGCATCTGTATTTTCATTGCAGATTAATCCGCCATTTTCTGCAATACACTTCAGCTTTATTTCTTGTAGCGAATTGGTGTACATTCTTGCCAATAAAATAATAAAAGAGATCAAAACGTTCACAGAGTTTTGTTGTTCCTGTTGACTTACATAATTCATTTTATAGCTATAAAGGGGCAGAAAAATTGATGGCATGAGCCTGCGTGTAAATTGATGCTTGCTAATGCCAACGACATATTCGTACATACAATAATATACCGTAATACAGTACATATGCATTAGAACGATGTGGAATAAACAACAACAAGAAATCATAAATACAGGAAGGAATTTGTATGGAAATAAACATAAATATTAGGATATAAAGAGATATTCAAGTACTGTGTGTAGCTATGTGCATATGTGCCAAGAATCTAACAGAGGCTATAAAAATACATGGAAGCATTTCCACATAGGAGTCTGTGTAAGTACAAGGACACGCTCGTAAATACCCGCAGAATTTCTAAGCACCTGTAACGACTGAGTAGCAGTAAACGCCAAAACGCAAAGCGAAAATATGAAGTGTCATCGAATGGCGCAACAATTTAATGCTACCCCTTTAGAACCTTGCTTTTCCTGTCACCTACTTGAAAAGCTCAAATGCTCGAGATGTAAATGCTTATGAATGCTTCTGCATATGGATACTTGTGGCATGAATTTAACCCCTAAGTTGTTAATGCTGCTTTTTCGTCGAAAGAACTCTGAAGTATAGGTTAAATACTAATAACTGCAAATCTTAGATGTAAACATGTCTCTATTTTAAGAGTGTTTTATGCGGATGTCACTACAAGGTGACGCAAAATGAATCATCCATTTTTGTTTTTGAATAACTTTTTCACTAAATAAAGAAAAGAAAAACATTTTTTTGAGTGTTGGACTTCTTAATTTTGGCGAGAAGGGGCTGGAGGGTGATTGCCTATGCGATTGACGTGGCACAAGTTGTTTTAGGAAAATTTGTGGATAATCTGTACGAGTTGATGCAGGGATATCTGAACGTAGTTGTTAGATGAACAACGAATGAATCCGTCAAGACGAAACTTGCTCTATTCTGGAGGATACCCAGAGCTAAATTTCCCTCAATAGGGGACACTCCGTTGTCATTACCCTTGACAGTAAGTTTACGGATGGATGCAAAAGCGCTGATAGCAAAAGATTGGCCTTTCACCTAGAGTTGTTTTTTGGCTAGATAATACCATTATGCAAGTTTAAATGTGGTACCGGCTGCACGTACAGCGATCAGACTGAGGGGTTTTGGCTATAGATTCATCCTCGCTTATGGGCACTCAAGTATCCTAAGAAACTTTGGGTTAATCCCCCTGTCGACGGATCAATGTACACCCTCGCTTAGTCCAAGCGGAACATTCTCCACTCACTTTCCGCCAAGGAAAGAGTGGACGGAAGGCTACACTTGGAGACAGGGCCTGGTGAACTTGTTCACAGATGGATCGAAGTTAGAAGGAAAGATTTGCGGAGGAGTATTTTGCGATGATCCCCCATCAGACACAAATTCAGGTTACCGAACCACTCCAGTGTATTCCAAGCAGAGGTAGGTGCAGTCAAAGAAGCAGCGGATTAGCTGCGCACATGCGTACTAACTGTCAAAAAAGTAAATATATACTCCGACAACCAAGCGGCAATTAGAGTCCTCAAATCAATGATGGTACTGGTCAGGGAACGCCTGGCTTCACTTTCGATTGCATCCGAATTCTTTGACGTAAGGCTCAACTGGGTCTCTGGTCTGGGGAACTCAGCTGCGGCCCCTTGATCCGCTGCGGTCTACTCCTGGAAGGATGGACTTCGCGCCAACTCAGCAAACGCTGGGCAAATAATACACAATCTTGGAAGGTCGCGAAACTCTTCTGGTCGTGTGGATTGGGGGCGCTTGAACGAGCTTTTGTTTTTGAAAAAATCACAGTTCTCGAACTTCGTGGGTTTTCTCACTGGACACTATTTACGAGGTGTGCATGCTGTCAGACTTGAACATGCAGACTTGGAATTACCTTAAATCGTTTTTACGTCGGATATATGGAGGATGAGGTGGAATCATCTCACCACCTTCTCCTTAGCTGTCTTGCTATCGCGGGTCCAAGATATAGGCATGTTGACTCTCACTTCTTTGCAACGCCAGTTGATACAGCAGACCTTGACATAAAAAATCTGACGAACTTTATCAGGAGCATTAAGCGGTTAACGCAATCGCAGTACAGTCATCGTTCATAATCCACACACACTTAACCCATGTTTCAGTAAATTTTCTTGACTTCATTAACCTATTTCGTTTTCTTCAGTTTTTTTATACCCACGAAGAGATTTGAACTTTTATTCACATACCGGCTGTATGTACATAACAAGCATAAATTAGTCAAGACATGCAGATATAGAAACTAAGTATCAAAAAAAAAACTCAGAACGATTATGGGAGTCAATTCAGACATACCTGTCCGTTTGTCCGTTTTTGCGACTAAAAAATTAATATATTCAATGAACGCTGGTGTACACGTTACTATTATTCCAAGGTATGTTAATCGGTCAATAACCATACCCGCATACCATATAAAGACAATTTTTAAAGAAAAACGTGATGACTCTGTTGTAGATAAAGAAGGAGTGCCCACAGCGTCCACGAAAGTGGGAGGGGAAGTATCAGGCGGAGCCAATATAATCCACAGCACCTCGCAAAAGAAATAATTACAAAGGAGAAAGTTGCATGGGCAATTAAATCTTTTTCACCTTTTATATCTCCGGGGCCAGATGGGATCATCCCAAAGATGTTACAGGAAACTTTGGACTGTATCCTACCATGGCTAGAGGAAATTTTTAAAGCGTGTTTAAACCTAGGTCATATTCCAGATAGTTGGAAACTAGTCAAGGTCGTCTTCATTCCAAAAATAGGCAGGAGGGGACATGAATCAGCGAAGGACTATAGGCCAATCAGTCTTTCGTCTTTCCTGTTAAAAACCTTTGAAAGACTTTTGGATATATATCTTAGAAGCTCTTTGGAGAGCTCTGGCATATCTACTGCACAATATGCGTACCTTAAAGGCAAATCTACGGAGACAGCGCTTCACGAGGTAATCTGAACAATAGAGGGCTCTCTAGAGAACAAACATTATACCATGGCGGCATTCTTGGATATAGAAGGCGCCTTTAACAATGTTAGTACAGATGCGATCCAACGGGCGTTGGTAGACTTAGAGGTGGACAATTGCATCAGTAATTAGATCATCTCTATGTTAGAAACCAGGATCATCAAAGCTAATATGGGTAATATCAGTATAACCAAGAAGGTCCACAGAGGCACCCCACAGGGGGGAGTATTGTCTCCACTTCTCTGGTTATGCGTTATTAGCAAAGTCTTAACAAAACTTAATAGAGGTGGGGTAAAAGCGGTGGCGTACGCTGATGATGTGGTGCTAATGGCGTCAGGATTGTGTCCTAATACGATCAGTGGGATCATCCAAAGGGCATTAGGCGAGCTTAACTCTTGGGCCACAGGTTTGGAAGAAGATGGGGTCTTCAACCTAAGCATACATTATGGCTGTATAAGACGGTTATACGACCTATTCTATCGTATGGTTCGGTAGTTTGGTGGAAGGCTCTAGGGAGAGAGTACAATACCAAACTACTCGGCAGAATACAAAGATCAGCATGTGCAATAACGGTCGGTGCAATCAGATCATGTCCTAGAGAGGCTCCCTAATACCAGCAGTGTCTTGCAGGCGGAAGTACTGGCAATTGGGGAAGCCTGTAGGCTACTAATCGCAGATTTCTCTTTTAAGGGTAATATCGCTATTCTCTCGGATAGCCAAGCTGCAATCCAGGTACTGGGTTCGGCCACAACAACCTCCAAAGTGGTGGAACAAAGTAGGAATAGCCTCATCATCTTGAGTGAAAACCATAAAGTTACCTTAATCTGGGTCCCGGGACATCGGAACATTGAAGGTAACGAAAAAGCAGATGAACTGGCAAGAGGGGGATCTGCGTATGGGTATCCCTCACTATACATACTGTCACAGTTGCAAACAACCGGAGAAAAAGGAGACAATCTTCCATTTCCAGAATGTTAACCCTGGGCCAACCGCTGTTCGAGAATCTCGAACAACTATCTGGCTTAGACGTTAACAACCTAATAAGGTTCCGTAACCGCACAGACTGGATATAGTTATGCTGTAAATAACCGTTAAACAAGTTGGTAACGCGGATGTGGCAACAAACTGGCGCGGAAGCGCTAGTTGGATTCTGGAAGAATCACCACTTTAACCAACCAACCAACCAAGCCCACATTTGCAACAAACCCAAAGGAAAAATTCAAAAAAAAAATAAAAATGTTGGCTATGGCGGCCGTCGGAGTTCTAGGTTCATCATTCAAAAATGCTCGTGATTTGTTGGTTTTTGATTTTTTCGTCACTATTAGGTAATCTAAAAATCTTATTTCAATGCTAAAACAAAATTAAAAAAATTAATAAGTTTTAATATTTATTTTGTTTCATTTTTTTATTTATTTTTAAAATCCAATGTAAACTTCTTTTCAACGACGTGAGTATATCTTATATAGAATTAGTTTTTAGCCAGAAAGGCTGGATTTCACAAAGGACCCATTTCAAGGTTTGGCAAAATGTGCTTTTATTGAAAAATAATATAAATTTTACACCTAATCTACAACGCAATATGATTATTTTTAATGTGCATGCAGTTAACTGAGGCTCTGCTTTGCTCTTCTATTACAATGCTAATTCGAATCTTATTCTCATCCAGTATAAATGCTCTGGTGGCTCTGCACTTTGGCAGGAACACAACATAAATATATCAAAACTTGCGAAGGAAAAAGTTTACTCGTAAATTCTATAATTCAATAATGAAAATCGCAGTTGCATCTCACTTTAATGTGTGCGAGAAGCCGGCCGCACTTAGGCAAAGGGTTTAATAAAAGACACTGGTACCATCAACTGAAAGACACAGAAATGTTTCTCGATATTCCATTATTAATGCTAATTCCAAAAATCTGGATTTAAGCTTATTGCCATGAGCATTTGGCCAGGAAAATACCACAGGTCTGGAGAAGCTTTAAAGCAATAAAATGCTGACTAAATGGTTATCCATGAGTTAAATGCAATATACACATATATTTAACATTTATATTTAGTTATAAAAAGGCGACTTACTTGCAAAATAATTTGCATAAAATCTGCTCAGTGTTCTAAAAACAATTTCGATGAAAACAAAAAACGTAATAATTTGTTTAATAACAACGAATTCAATCCAATTGACAATGGAACAAAAAAGGTGGATTTATTACAGGTGATGGCATCCGCAAAGCTGATTTTTTCGCCCTAGATATGAATAACGCGAAAATAATTTGATTTGTTCACATCTGTTTGTTTACTTGACCATTTGCAAGGCGAATCTATTAATGAGTGCGCCCTGGGCCATTTGTGTACATTGATATTTCATAGTAGGTGATTCAAATATATCAAATAATAAGGGAATTATTACAAAAAATTTTTAGTGTTTGAAAAAATTAAGCCCGGTCAAGGATCCGTTTTTGCGTTCCATGTGGAGGACATGGCCAGTGTGGAGCACAGCATGCTGATTTTTACGTAATGGAATCCAACAAAATATGCGTACGTTTTTACTTATAAGTATTTGCGGATGCTATCACCTATGTTAAATTTTCTATCACCTATGTTAAAAAAATATAATTTAATTTTTAAAATTCTTTTCACCATGGGAGTATGAATCTGTTTTTAGATATAACCGCACTTGTGCTATTTGAATTGTATTTCTTAAATAAACTAAGGCGAAATCTTTCCCATTTGAATTTGTGTCAAATTTTCTTTTCAGATTCGTAAAAAAAATAACTCAATATTTTAATTATGTAGTAAGAAGATAAAAACAAATTTTAATCGTAAACTGTTATTTTTTTAGTAAAGTGTGTTACCAATATTTGCAATTACTGGTAGTTCAACCACAAATTTACCTCGTATTACAAACGGCACCGCCGTTTTACGGAATACAGCCATTTAAGTGTTCAATTGTGTATAGCCTACTTGGAGCTGGCGGCCAAAAAAGAAGTTTTTTTTATTTAACTACTCAATACAGTATTTAGCGCAATAGCTAAGAGGTGTTTACAACTAATTCGTTCTGGAAATATGGGTGTCGAACATAACTTACAGTCTAGCCATCCATCTGTCAAAAATTATACATTTATATTGATCAGATTATGAAAATTGCTCAATCCAGCATGTGAGCACTTACTAAATTTTTTAGAAACTGAAGATTAGCTTCGGAAAAAAATTGATCAAACAGCAAACTTGTATGCAAACTTGCTGTTGGGCAAAGTCTAAGTAATCATTCGATATAGATCTTTCTGCTCTAGCTTAGGCTAGGCTTAGAAATGTAGTACCCAGGAGACATAAATCAATATTTTCAACAGTTGCTCTTATTTACTTTTCATTGAAGTCAAAAAGCTACGGAAACAGCCCAGAACATTTGCGACGTGTATGGAGAAGGTGTCATAGAGCAGTCCACAGCACGGAAATGATTTGCAAAGTTCAAAAATGGTGACTTCGATGACGATAACACGTCCCGTAGCGGAAGGCCTTCTGAATTCAAGGAAGGACACTTTGAAGGGGAACGGTCGCCAAACCAGTCATAAATTGGGGGAAAAATGTACTGCGATCATAAAATGATTCTTAATCACCTTCATTCAATGGGATTTACCGAAAAATTGGTAGCCTGTGTGCCTCACTAGGTCAACAAAAAACAACAAAGAAAGTCACATCCCAATTGCTTGCTATTGAGCAACACGCGGTCATAAACATCGCGTTTTGTACCGAACCGTCATGGTAGATAACGAAAATCAAGCCGGATCTTCATGCAAAAGTCCCAAGAGATCTACATTGTCCAGCTACACCACGTGGATGAGACTGTTCGACTGGAAAGACCTGATGGACATGATCAAACCATACTCTTTCACGACATCGGCAGACCCCTTGTTGCACAAGTCTTCAAAGTAGCACTCCAAGAGCTCGAATGGGAGGTCATTCAGCATCCGTGGTATTTTCCGGACCGATTACCATCATTTCCGCTCCCTATCAAACCATATGAAGGACGTCACTTTCGATAGCAAAGAGGTCTTTAAAACCTGGCTCAACAACTTCTTTGACACCAGACCAGGTGATCTTTGGCGGAATGGCATCAACAAATTGGTCGAGAGCTGGAAGATGTTGTAAGCTTATTGATATAATTACACGGTGCAACACTGAAAATACACCTGACAAATTACACACTGTAGGTTGTTTATATGGTCGAATAATGCATAAAAATATTTTTGTTATTTTTGTTGTACCCTCCAATTTTTTTTATTTATAAAAAACCGTTTTTTCAGACTTTGTGCGGTAATCTACGGATATCTCAGTCATTTTTTCACCGATTTTCAATATTTTATATGTTTTGAAAAGGATATTGTCAGACCTTTCAAATGATGTACAACAAGTAATTATTCAAACTAGTTAGTTGTGATTTTTATGTGATTAAACCTGGAGAAAGTGTTTTTTTTATCATTTTTTTAACTTTAACAATTTTTTATTGCATAATTTTACTACAAAATTAAAGATGTTTGTTAATATTCTTTGAGTGCATTTATTAACGAAGAAATTAATGTATTACTTTCAATAATCGGACAAAAATTGCGTAAACTACGCTAGTTTTCCGTAAATAGAAAAAAATGCCTTGAATATCTATCCAATGTATTGGAGTAAAAAGAACAATCATACTGTTTTTTATATAAATTTTTTTGTTGATTTTACATACATAACTTTTTCTAAAAATGTTTACCCGACCTTCGTCGTTTTAAAGAACTCTCATACAGACGTGCTGAGGTTTTGGCATCACGATTAAAATAATGGAATCTTGTAGAAAATGGTTTCAAAATAACATTAACAAGGAAAAACTCTGAGCGGACTATTTTCAATAACAATTTTGAAATTGATGGCGATAACCAAAACCTTGCTTATTGTAAAGATGTTGAAAAATTGTTTCAATGCTTTAACACGGAACATCAATCGAAAAATTGGCGATTATTCATCGATGGATCGTGCAAAAGTGAGTATTTCATCGATTTTACGCATTAAAAAAGAAAGATTTCTCTGTAAACATAAGTCCGGCATTTGATGTATGTTTTTTGTCAGGTTTAAAAGCTGTGTTATTACACAACGACAACGAGTTGCCATCCGTGCCTTTGGCATATGCTACTGATATGAAAGAGACATACGAAACTTTGGCAAAGATCCTTAGGGTGATAAATTACCCAAAACATGAATGGGAAATCGTCTCTGACCTCAAAGTTTTAACGATTCTTTTCGGAATGCAAGGAGGTTACACCAAATATCCCTGTTATTTTTGTGAATGGGATAGTCGTGCAAGCAATAACTATGATCGAAAAGAGTGGCCATTGCGAAAGTTTTTCAAAATCGGAAAAAACAATGTTGTTAACATTCAATTAGTAAAAGCTGATAAAATCATATTACCGCCATTGCACTTGAAACTCGGCTACATGAAGCAG
This sequence comes from Anastrepha fraterculus, assembly GCA_037575425.1. Taxonomy (NCBI): domain Eukaryota; kingdom Metazoa; phylum Arthropoda; class Insecta; order Diptera; family Tephritidae; genus Anastrepha; species Anastrepha fraterculus. Next base: position 15,305 of record JAYXIM010051830.1, on the reverse strand, counting down.
TTTGTGAAACGTCTAGATAAAGACAGTGAAGCTTTTTCACACTTAAAAATTACTCTCCCTAAGCTGAGTGATGCCAAAATTAAAGAAGGTATTACATTTCAAATAAAATGAAAGTAGCAAGTAATCGTCTGAAATAAAAACCATTTTTTAATTATTAGAAAATTGATGTGCATATTCCATGGAAATATAACCTATAGTATTATTGTATAAAAAATTTTCCATTATTGTGCAGGGATATTCGTTGGACAGCAAATTCGCAAAATCATAAAGGATGGAAATTTCACTGAGAAACTGAATCCGGTGGAAAGAAGAGCATGGATGAGTTTCATTTTTCTTTGTGAAAACTTTTTGGAAAAAAAAAGAAGTGACAACTACGTTGCCGTCGTGGATGAATTTTTACGGGCCTACGGAGACATGGGATGTAGAATGTCCATCAAAATTCACTTTTTGCATTCACATTTAGACTTCTTTCCGGAGAACCCTGGAAAATTCGGCGATGAACAAGGGAAAAGGTTTCATCAAGAAATTGCGTCAATTGAAAAACGTTTCCTCGGAAAAACAAAATACATATGTTGGCGGATTACTGTAGGTCGCTCAAACGCGAGACGAGCGATTCTTCTTTAAAACGACGAAGGTCGGGTAAACATTTTTAGAAAAAGTTATGTATGTAAAATCAACAAAAAAATTTATATAAAAAACAGTATGATTGTTTTTTTTACTCCAATACATTGGATAGATATTCAAGGCATTTTTTTCTATTTACGGAAAACTAGCGTAGTTTACGCAATTTTTGTCCGATTATTGAAAGTAATACATTAATTTCTTCGTTAATAAATGCACTCAAAGAATATTAACAAACATCTTTAATTTTGTAGTAAAATTATGCAATAAAAAATTGTTAAAGTTAAAAAAATGATAAAAAAACACTTTCTCCAGGTTTAATCACATAAAAATCAGAACAAACTAGTTTGAATAATTACTTGTTGTACATCATTTGAAAGGTCTGACAATATCCTTTTCAAAACATATAAAATATTGAAAATCGGTGAAAAAATGACTGAGATATCCGTAGATTACCGCACAAAGTCTGAAAAAACGGTTTTTTATAAATAAAAAAAAATTGGAGGGTACAACAAAAATAACAAAAATATTTTTATGCATTATTCGACCATATAAACAACCTACAGTGTGTAATTTGTCAGGTGTATTTCGTTTTTTTTTTTTTTGTGGCACAGTGTTATTGGTCTTTGTTTAAATAAAAGTGTTGGTTAAAAACGCTACGATTTTATTCCCCAACCCAATATTTATATAAATATATTCGTTTGGGGAAATCTAGTATTTTCTCGCTAGATGGCTGTAGTGATCGATATCTTTTAAATTATCAATCAAAAAATTTAAAGTTTACGCTCATGGGCAAGGTGTGATTTCACAGTAGAAAAATCATTTTTCAGTTTTTTGCTCGTTCCATTTTATTGTGAGTTATTACCCCTGAAGTTAATAAAGAGAAAATTCGGTATATTTACAAGAAGCAAATGCAAGCCAAGCCGCTGAATTTGTGAATGGTGTTTATGATGAAGATACTATAACAGTAATTACGTGCAATTTTGGTTTTGACGATTCCGTTCAGACATTTTTGATGTTAAAGGAATAATGTTAAATGAAGTTGTCCGGATGTTAGTAGTTATAGCATCGCCCAGGAGCTAAAAATCGACCATAAAGTTTTAGCCATTTAACATAAAAATAATAGGACTCTTTTTACCCTAACTAGTAAATACTGCACATTTTTGTCATCCTGAAAGTAGCCGAATAGATAATCGAGAAGAGATGGAGCGGGAAACAGATTGGACTTTTCAGTCATGCTGCACTGAGGGTCCTGGAGAATACAAAGCAAACCTCAAAGATTGTTCAAGAATGTAAGAAAAAGCTTAATTCTGTCGCAAGACAGACAGGTTTGTACTTATATGGGTTCCAGGACACTCCGGTGTTCAAGGAAACGAAATTGCCGACAAATTGAACAACCGTGGATCAGCGATTCCCCCATAAGGGCCCAGAGCCAATAAACGGAATCAATTTCCCAGTAATCATGAATTGGATCAGCGATTATGTACGCAATTTACATAAAGAGCGATGGTCCGGTCTAGAACGCTGCGGAACTGGAAAGTGTTTTGTGAAAAGTCCGGACAGAAAACTTGGAAGGAAAGACGTTCGGTTGATGGTCGGTATTATTACAGCCCATGGGGTTAACATGTGACCATCATTTGAATCATTGAAGGCCCAATATGTTTGTCTTACTTGGAGGAGGCGGATAGCACTGAGCACTTTCTCTCTAAAACTGGAGGATATTTACAGATTTGCCAAAGAATCTGGAAAATTTTCACAGGATTAACTACCTTCTTCCCTGTCTCTATTCCTTCCTATATCTTCCTCTGATACTTTTCTCCTTCCTTCGTTGACTATCTACCCTCTTCCCAGAGCTCTAAATACAATGGGCTTTTTTGCCAAATCTCTTAGTGCTTAATTTCAATATATGTATAATTATACCATTTTTGGGTATTTGGCTGTTCTCCTCCTCCTATTTATATGTGTTTTAATGTTGTTCCACAAATGGAGGAACTTACAATTTTACGCCACCTCAGAGTGGCAGATGTTTTTTCTTTTATGGAGAGTTTTTTCGTGACAGATATACGCTCGTAGGTTTGCCTACCAAGGAGCGACCGCCTTTAGAAAAAACTGTTTCTACCAATTGATGTGTCGTGTCCGTGATTTTGCGCCACAAGATTTTCAATGTTCTTAAACATGCATATGCATTCTTCTCAAAAAAAGTACACTTTCTATATTTTTCGATAAGGTATAAGGTACGTGATGTGTTCAAAAAGTATCGCGAATTTTGAATTTTCGCAGGTTACCTTTATTCGAGTTTCGATTTTTTTGTGGCGATATGTTGGTACTCATGTCTCTCAATCGTTCCGACGAGTTCGGCCATTTTGAATGTTCAGTTAATTGTTGACAGCTGCTTTGCTTGCACGTGTTTCGGCTCGTCTTCGATTTTTACTTACTCAAAAAGATGGATCAAAGAATTTGTATCAAATTTTGTGTGAAAAACGATGTTAAGTGCGCGGATGCATTCCGAATGTTGACTGTGTCATACAGATAAGCTTATTTGGACCAAAGCAACGTTTATCGGTGGTACAAAATGTTCTCATAAGGCCGAGAAGATGTGAATGACGAAAAGCGTGCCGGACGCCCGAGCACTTCATCAACAGTCGAAAAAATTGATGAAGGAAAGAAAATGGTATTGGCCAATCGTCGAATCACCGTTAGGGAAGTTACTGAGGACCTAGACATATCGATTGGCTCATGTCATTCGATTTTTTTCAATGATTTGGGCATGAGACGGGTCGCCGCAAAATTCGTACCAAAACTGCTCAATTTCGACCAAAAGCAGCATCGCATGAACATTGGTAATGATATGTTGGACTTTGTCCGCGACGACCCAAATTTGCTCCAGAGGGTCATAACTGGTTGGTTTATGGTAATGACGTGGAAACCAAAGCTCAATCATCTCAAAGTTAGCTGCCACGCGAACCAAGACCGAAAAAAGCGCGCCAAATTCGGTCGAATGTAAAAGTTTTGCTTAACGCTTTCTTCTATTGCAGGGGCGTTGTGCATCATGAGTTCTTGCCACAGGGTAAGACAGTCAATAAGGAATATTACTTGCAAGTTATGCGCAATTTGCCCGAAGCAATCTGCCAGAAACGCCAGGATTTGTGGAAGAACCAAAATTGGCTCTTGCATCACGATAGCGCTCCTGCTCACACATCGTTGCTTGTGCGCGACTTTTTGGCCAAAAACAACACACTAATGATGCCACAGCCACCGTATTCCCCAGATCTGGCCCCCTGTGACTTTTGCTTGTTCCTGAAACTGAAGAGGCCCCTGAAAGGACGACGCTAAACTACGATTGACGAGATAAAGACGGCATCGAAGGAGGAGCTGAACAAGATAAAAAAAATGATTTTTTGAGTTGCTTCGAAGATTGGAAAAAACGTTGGCCCAAGTGCATATATCTCATGGGGATGACCTTGAAGGGGACAAAATAGATATTAATGAATAAATAAATAATTTTTGAAAAAACACAAAATTCGCGATACTTTTTAAACACACCTCGTAACTTGCAGTAGCTGTAGCGGCCAAACAAAAGTCAAAACATAATTTCGTTATGTATTTTGTTCGTATTTTCACGCAAACAATAGATTCTCTAAAGTTTTTCGAGCTTTCAAATTACGCATTTTAGTAATAACTATTTTTGCTACACGTTCTTTGATCATGTTTTGGCAGCTTAGCGCAGCTCGTAGTCTATGCCGAATTTTTCCAAAAAAAATTCTGGTAAAATTTTTTAGTTTTTAGACAGTTGTGATTCAGAAAATAACTTTCGCATTTACTTTGCAGCTAGCATTTGCAATATCGTATACATGACAAGATTTCAAAAAAAAATATCATCGAAACGTGAAGCGCATGCAGAATTCATTTTATTACAATTGCAGATTCTGACAACAACCAGCAAATATCTACATATAAGCACTCGTATACTATATAAGTATGATATATGTATGAAAAAAAAATCCGTTTCCGGCTCCCAGTATTCATGACAGACTGTACAATATGTCAAACGAATACACTTGTGTTCACATAATTAAGGCACTTTATCTTTCTACGGTATTCGCAATAGTTTTCATATACAATTTTTTTTGGTTAATTTTTCAGCCCAAGCAGTTTTACATACATACTGTACATAGGTACTTGTATAATAAATTGTAAGTGGGAGGTCACTCAAATCACTTTGATTTTTGAACTCTTTTTTTCGCACGCGATGTCGAGAATTTTCTTCCATATCAAAGACATTTTTGGAAGTCTTAACATGATGTGAAGTGAGATGTGTTTTTATATTATTATATTTTATATTTATTATATGTACATATATTATATTATAATATAAACTATATTTTGATAGAAATTAGCGAAAAGCTTGAAAATTTTGCAAATATTGCAAACAGATAAAATGAGTTAATTATGTGAGCGCATGTGTATACATATTTAGACGTATTTACGTATGTTCTCCACATTCCGGTTGATATTATATTACACATTTAATGGCCTCAAAGCGCAATGTGAAAATTTTATTATTCAAGTAAATACAAATACATATTTATGATCGTTTGCTCAAACAATTGTTTGTACGTTCACATCTATTTCTATTTATTTTGTATCAGCTCATATTACTGCCTCATTTTCCGTTTCTATTTTGTATACCCAAAGAACAAATCCCAAGGTTTTTTAGCGGGAAGAACCGCGTCTGGTTCCGAAACACAGGTAAGTCCAAAAACATTAGTGGCCTTACTGTAAAAGAAAATTTTCTGGGCTTGGAATAATTAAATGTCCAGCATCCCTTTTTGTAAATTTAAAATAATAAATTTTAAAAATAGTTAGGTTTTTCAGTAATAAACTTATTTTGGTATTTTCAAAATAAATGTTTTAAAGGGGTTTATAACACTTATTGATAATTCAGTTTATTTAAGAACAAAATGGAAATGTTTACAGCAAAAATAAGATACCGAAAATTTCGCTATCTTTACTCTGTAGCCAAAACTAACATTAAAAACCTTGAACGAATCAAACAATTTGTGGAAATATTTATTATATAAATAAACTATTACGCTTTCTTTGTTGTAGGGACATAAATTACGCCCCATAAATTTGGGTCTTTACACGGGTGCATACCCGAACGTGTCCTTAAGGGGACAGATACCTGTAAAATTTCAAAATAAAATTTTTGTTATAAAATGTTAATGTAATCCTTTAAGGATGGCGGCCGCCGTAGCCGAATGGGTTGGTGCGTGATTACCATTCGGAATTCACAGAGAGGTCGTTGGTTCGAATCTCGGTGAAAGCAAAATTAATAAAAACATTTTTTTAATAGCGGTCGCCCTTCGGCAGGCAATGGCAAACCTCCGAGTATATTTCTGCCATGAAAAAGCTGCTCATAAAAATATTTGCCGTTCGGAGTCGGCTTAAAACTCCCTCCAATTGTGGAACAATGTCAAGACGCACACCACAAATAGGAGGAGGAGCTCGGCCAAACACCCAAAAAGAGTGTACGCGCCAATTATATAATATATATATATATATATAATCCTTTAGGAATATGTCAAAAAAATTTAGAACGTTATTTTAAGTATTTCTTATATTATAGATCGTCAACCGTGACAACTCTATTCTTTGCGTTCGACCGCTGGGAGAGGAATTTTCATGTATTCGAACTGTAAACGCGTTTTTCTCAAAACTATATTTCTCGAATTGGCGTACACGATAACTCGAAAAGTTAATGACCGATCTCCCTGAAATTTTGCATACACCTGTTTTTATGATATTATTTTCTATGTGAATACAATTTTTCGAAGCAAAAATAGTAAGGAAATTCGCCCAAAAAATTCATTTTCTTTTTTTAAGTATTTTATTCCGCGATATTTTTCCATTCTTGTTTAATTCATATAGAAATTATGGCATTAGTAAGCAACAAAACTTTTGGGTTTTTGTATTCAGGTCACTAATGCCGATGCTGCAATGCCCGCCGAATGAGAAGCCCCGCTGCGACCTTCCTGAAAGAATTGAGTGTGCATCCGCCATTTTAAATGATTCAAATAAAAAATATGTATATTATTTTAATGTGTAAAGAAATTGTATGCCAATTTTGCAAAAAATATATTGACTTCTTTATTTTAAATAATTTTAATGAAAATCAGGGAAAATATGGCCGTTTACAGGTATCTGTCCCCTTAACCGATTATAGTTAGTTAGTAAGAACGAATGACTACAAATTTTGGTTTTTGATTAGAATAGAACATATCCCTAAAAGCAAAGACCGTAGTTGTAGTATATTTCAGTGTTTCGTTTTTATTTTTAGTTTTTGTTATTTTAATTAAATTTTTTTTATTTCAATTTTTTTATATCCCAAATTTTGTTGATGGCAATGTTTTGATTACGTGTGAAAAGTGTTATTATAATATTAATTTATTCATGATAGAAATATAGCTGCAAACTTTTACGCGTATAATTTTTGTAGAACATTTCAACCCTTGAGCTTCTCGTTTTAGAGGTACATTTGAACCCACTTTTAAGAGAATTCTAAAAAATGATTTTAAGTACAATATTGTATTTGAGGGTAAAAATGTGAAGCTTACCGAAGCCACAAAAGGCATTAATATGAGCGTTTATTCATACAATAAGTCTGTCGTTCCCAAGCGGCGTAAAACTAGCGGCGTAAGGAACAACGTCAAGACGAACACCGTTGAATGGAGGAAGTCAAACAATTACGCGTGTAAAATATTAACTGTCGCACAAAACCACTTTGCGTATTTCTTCAGAATCATTTTTCCATTGAATTGTTTATCCCGTTGAATTGACTATTTATTGTCAACTATGTAATTCACATTTTATTTTCTAGTAAAATTTTGTGCGGCGTGAATGTGAAACGTTAGTTTCTTTTAGAATACTTATAAAGCAAGACAACTTACATATAAAATTGTGAAGCCCAAACAAATATTTCATGTGAACAGAAGATTTCTTCAGCGGACCGTTGCACGAAGTATCGATAGAGGAAGTACGCGAATAGTGACAGAAACTGGGCGAAAGCGATCCGTCAGTACTAAGAAGACGGATTCCTAGAAATTGCGACGTTTCGGTACGAAAACTCGCTAAATTTTTTTAAATAAGCTACCAGACCGGGCATTTGATAACTAAGGAAGACTGTAAGCTTAAGGCTTATAAGAAAAAAAAATCATAAACTTCCGAAAAAAAAACCGAAAGGAAAAATGCAACATACCCCTAGCGCGCATGCAGAGCCAGATATCATATTTTGAACAACAGAAGGTCGAGAACATTACAAAGCTGCAAGAGAAACAAGTTGTGAATTTATTTCAACTGGAAAACCGACTTATTGGCCAACAGATCAGAATAAAGCTCTAGACTTACTGAGAAGTGTCAGTAGTAAGAATGATAGCAAAACCGGGCCAAAGTCCTCAAGAAGTGTCATCATACCGTCCGATGTCCTTGCTACCTATAATGTCTAAGTTACTAGAAAAAATAATTCTGTGGGGATTGTAACCTTTTATTGAAAACAAATGGCTTATTACTACTCACCAGTTCGGCTTTCGATCAAAGCACTCAACAATAGAGCCAGTGCACAGAATTACAAGCGTAATAGAAGACGCAATTGAAGGAAAGAAAGTATGTTCTTCCATATTTCTCGATGTTGCTCAGGCCGTCGATGATATATGGCATGAATGGCTACTCCATAAGCTAAAAGAATTTTTGGGCATTTTAACTTCTTCTAAACATTCTGAACAGTAAATACTTCAGGATCAAGCACGATGGAACTTTTTCAAGCCTTAAGCCAATAAATGCCGGTGTTCCACAACGAAGTATCATTGGACCATACTCTACGTGCTTTTCACACCTTAAAATAGCATAACGGCTATCTTTTCTGACAAAACGTGGATTTTAACAATCGGTGATTATGAAACTCAGCCCACAAGAAGGACGTTAACAAAATCATTGAACGGACTATGAAGTTGCATATTTACACTAAATCAAATCATGTAGATTTTAAGAACAAACAAATTCATTATCGTCCTATATACCTGTGCATATCAGGCACGAAAATTCCCTACTGGAATACGGCGAAGTACTCACGAATGACGCTTGATGCAAAACTCTGCTGGAAAGAGCACATTAAAATAACACATGTGAAGAAGTTTACTTCTTTCCATTCAAAATAAACTTTTAATTTATAACCAAATATTTAAGCCTATGTGGTCTATGTCATAGAGTTGTGGGGCTTTGCTAACCAAACACATGTTTGAAAAATTCAACGATTTCAAAACAAATTTTTAAAAAGCGCAGTAAATGCATCATATTACATATGTGGGCAAAATTGACTTACATCCTGACCTTAAGATTACGTCGGTATCTGAAGTTGTCAAACCATACGCGAAAGGCTCGAAAAATATGTCAACCCTGTTGAACAATGCCGGAGACTTAAACGGAAAAAACCTCATGATCTTGTTCCAGAAATCTGAGCGGATGGGCAAAATATTTATATAAACTTGTGTCACCTGTTTTCTAGAAAATATATTTATGTATTGCCTGCGAGTACTGTGACATTTTAATTTATAGAAAAATATTATTTCATAGTTGTAATTAGGCGTAAGTGAAGGAAATGTATTTAAGAATTTATAACAAATTACACTGTGTGACAAAAAAAAAAAATTAAATATACTTTTATGGAGACCTAGCACAACTTGTGGCTATAGAAAAACTAAACAAAATGGTATAGGAGAAATTTCCAATACACCCCCAAATTCTCATTTTATGGCCATTAAACCGTTTTTCAGTAGGTTTATGTGAAGAATAACTCCTAACTTCGCCAATTTCCATCCGATTTCGAATTTGCTTTTTAGTTCGAAAGAACAAAAACAAGCCTTTTTGACAGTGTGTTGACAATTTTTCTGAAATGACAACTGACGAGACTGTAGACGGAAGTATTTGGAATTTTTTTTATTTTTTCTCTATTTTTTCGACTTTGACATAATTTTTACGATATTATCCGATATTGAGGATTTTTTTTAGTACACTACTGTTATAGTAAATTTAATTTTGCGTCGAATGAGCTATATTTGACTGTAATTGAATTAAAATTAATATAGTTGTGTGGGTTTTAAGATTTTTCTTTTTTTTTTACTACGAGATTTGGTATGCGTTTCGAAGCATGAAAATGATAACGTCACAATGATGATAATGAAATGTCACACAAAAAGGCTTGTTTTTGTTCTTTCGAACTAAAAAAGCAAATTCGAAATCGGATGGAAATTGGCGAAGTTAGGAGTTATTCTTCACATCAACCTACTGAAAAACGGTTTTATGGCCATAAAATGAGATTTTGGGGGTGTATTGGAAATTTCTCCTATACCATTTTTCTTAGTTTTACTATACCTACAAGTTGAACTAGGTCTCCATAAAAGTATAATTTCACTGTCGCACAGTGTTATTTTAATAAAACAAAAAAATGTATCAACTCTTAAACTCTTGACTTCTGCAATTTAGGATAACGGAATTACAAATGCGACATCGTTAAAGAAGTCTCCACAAAATTATAATAAAACATACTCTTTTTTTGCTGCTAAGCTTTTTAAGTCTGAAACTCTATATTATGCACACTATTTCCCTTCATCACCAGCTTTTGAATTCTGGTACAGTTCAAAATCCTCCTGTTAACAAAAAATATTATTTATTTATTTATTTCATTTTTAAACATTTATACAATAATAAATTACTTAACAAATAACTGCTTAGCAGCGCTAGCAACAAAGAGCTAATATGGGCTCAAAGTTTTAGATTATATGAGAATTCAGTTTCATATCTGCTTTGGGTATAACAAAAGCTATTTGAACCACATTTGGATTGTTTTTTAGTTCTTCTTCTACTTTTATTATCTTTGTACTATGCAGTTCAATTGCACCCAAAAGTATTGTTTACGTACATTTATGTGTTTGTTAAGTCATGCTCACAATACGCAAATAGTTCAATGAGACATTTATGCGTCAGTTTAACAAAGCAGTGGACCAGTTTATGGAGAAAAAATGCTTGAATATTTTCCAGTAACTTTTATCAATAACTTCGCATAAAATATACAAGTAAGTGCTTGGAATTAACATAAATATAGTTTTTTGAGCTTTGAAGATTATTAAGATGAATTAGAATTTTCCTGTTCGACGGCCTATAGGATAGCTTATGAAAAACTTCAAGACTTCCAAAATGAAGTTGATATCCGAAGTTAGTTGTTTATGAAAGTAGAATGGTGCATAGCTCAACAAAAAATGAACTATCGACAACAGACTGAGTGTGTGGATCCAAAATTATATGCCACCTCTGAACTGAAGATGGTTTTTATGAAAATAATTTTCATGACAAAAATATACTCAGCGGGTTGTCGCTACCAACTGATGGGGATTGCTATTAGAAAAAGCCTTTAAAAAAAAAAAAATGATAATAATTGGCGCGTACACTTCTGTTAGGTGTTTGGCCGAGCTCCTCCTCCTATTTGTGGTGTGCGTCTTGATGTTGTTCCACAAATGGAGGGACCTACAGTTTCAAACCGACTACGAACGGCAGATATTTTTATGAGGAGCTTTTTCATGGCAGAAATACACTCGGAGGTTTGTCATTGCCTGCCGAGGGGCGACCGCTATTAGAAAAATGTTTTTTTATTAATTTTGCTTTCACCGAGATTCGAACCAACGATTTCTCTGTGAATTCCGAATGGTATCACGCACCAACCCATTCGGCTATGGCGGCCGCCTTTGCTATTATTTAATATTGCATGCCTTCAGTGGGTTTCTAACTCTAAACTTTCTGAATTGAAGTCGGTAGTGCTTCCCAAATTGCAACCCTGTTAATTGTCCTGCCGAATTTAATTTCAGCGCGAATTTTATGCTAAAGTACGAAGCACGAAGAAGTAAACACTTCAAATTTTAAAACTACCTTTTAGATGAAAAAACTTTTGAAAAATCGACTTCATGCCGCTATTGGGTTATTATTTAAGTGGTGTGTGGTAGACAATATTGTTTCATTTTTCTTCTTTAGCATAACCAAATAAGTTTTTTGGGTGCCCAACTAGCGAGCATGGAATATATAACTAACTGGTCATGTAAATCACGCGGATTTTTGAGATTTTATTTGCATTGTTAATGATCACAAATGGCGCTAGTAGAGGAACTGCCGTTATTTGAAATCAAATGGCATATCGGCGGGAATAATGGAATTGTGTGGAATGAGAACATCTTCTCCTCACGACTTTCCTTCCCTCGATGACATTCCGCAAAATTTTTTGCACAGCGAGTATTGTTTCATTACACGATTGTGTTGGATACGAAAATTATTAGTACACCGACTTTGGCGCCGATAATTTATGTGGACGCACACTGGAATGGTCCTACGAATTTAAAAACTAATAATAATAATTAAAACTTCGTCGACATTCATGACGTACTGAACCGATTTGTGGGTAACAGGATAGTCTGCAATTCGTTCTTGAGTTAAGTAGTTGACTTCATTAACGTGGAATTTCCGTGCCGTAAAAATAGAACGTTTAGAAATCCATTTATGCTATTTATAATTGGCTATAATTTGCGGAAAAAGGTTCAGAATGAACTATTTACAGGATGACGCAATGATACCGAAATTCAAAGGAAATGAAACCCATTTTGTGGTAACATCTACTGGTATTTTACCTTCAGCAATGCTCAACAGCTGTTTTGCAAATGTTCGCGTATATTCGACATTAATTAGAACTTTCGAATACTTAGAATACTCAGGCTCATAAAAACATCTCATCAAAAGTTATCAAAAAATGAAATAAGAGCGCGCGTGAATGGCTAGGCACTTGATCGCATACCTTACAGAGTTCCATGAAGCGCTTTATATTGCATTCAACATAACTAATTTGAACAAATTTCGAACCTGAGCCATACCAGATGAAATAAGAGCCAAAGCAATTCCATTTTGAGACCATTTTTCCATAAATATGGAATGTTTTTCCAGTGCAGCGTCATTTATAACTGTGTTGCAGGCAAAAACTTTTTCCTTTACCTCAACAACTTCACCCATTTGGATTTGAAGGAATATCAATATTCCAAAAAATAGGAGAATATGGAAGATGAAAGACAAAAGGAAATATGGCACAATCCATCTTTTAACGATTTCATTTTCAACATCTCTGATTTTCTTTGTTTTTTTTTAGATATTTACCTTCTGGTTTGCGGTGTCTGTTTTGTGGATAACCATCGTCTTTCGTGCATGTATTTTTAACGCAGTTTTCGGGTAACTTTTTAGTGTTTTAGTGTATTTGTTGTTTACCATGAATAATTGAATCATGGTTTATCATGTAAGGAGATTAGCACAAGTGTCTTTCGACACATTATCAAACAGCAGTGGATCTTCTTAAAGAATTGGAATTTCTGCTAAAACGGCGTTATCTATTTGAACTGCTTGTATTTTTGTTTTAAGTCATATCCAAATACGAGCATATGGAAGACCATATTTAATCGTATGCATCCGACAGCGAGTTTCGCCATTTATCGATTTCAATCTTTTTGTTTCCTTAGACAGTATCAGAGAAGTTTGTCAATAATAATCGTTTCGGTTCTTAAACATAGAAGTTGCAACAACTCGACTACGAACCCATCTTTCGGAATTTCTGATAATGAGTTTACAAAATTTCATCCCAATCGGCTGAACGGCAGCGTATAAATTACGACCAAGCAAAGAAGCAAATATTTACTTTGTATTTTAGAGATTTCTAAATATACATTTTTCTAATAGCGGTCGCCCCTCGGCAGGCAATGGCAAACCTCCGAGTGTATTTCTGCCATGGAAAAGCTCCTCATAAAAAAATATCTGCCGTTCGGAGTCGGCTTGAAACTGTAGGCCCCTCCATTTGTAGAACAACATCAAGACGCACACCACAAATAGGAGGAGGAGCTCGGCCAAATACCTAACAGAAGTGTACGCGCCAATTATTTATTTTTTATTTTTTAAATACTTACCAACATTTTCTTAGTATACGTATTAAAGGCTCCTGTTGATTTATTTATTTATTTATTACGCAAATGAATATAATATATTCTTATACGCTTAATGGGCAATAAATTTAGCAATTTTATTATTGAGTTTAATAAGGTTCTAATAATAGGAGCATAAAAAGATTTTGACAGACTAACTCCAAACTACCCAGAGCTTTGGCCGGAATGTTAAAGAAAATCCTCTCAAGAAGCACCGGACAGTCAATGGTACCGAGGATCGAATCAAAAATAAAGGGCAAGGATAGGATTATTCTTCTGTTCTGCAAAGATTTTAAGTTGATCAATAAGCATCGCGCTTCATGGGTAGGCATAGGATCCGAAAAGCGTAAATTACGCAACGCGAAATGTAAGAATACTTTCTGAGCTCGTTCAATTCTAGCAATATGGCGCGTATAACACGGAAACCACTCAAGTTTGGAGCCTACAAAAGCCGTATACAAAATCTTCACCGTATAAGGATCAGAGAAATCGGAGCTTTTACGCTTAACAATCGCAAGTATGGCGTAAGATTTGGTGATAATAAAATTTATATGACTAGCAAAAGTGAGTTTCGAACCAAATGCTTCCTACACCCATCCTTTAATTTCATTTACACGTAACAGGATATGTGATAAGAGGTGTCAATAACAGTGGCACGTTTAGTGCAATTATCTGACCTTGCCAAAACTGGCACCAATTTGATATAAGCCGATAGATAGTTTATATAATAATTCGTAGTATCCATACGATATTCAAATATAAATGAATTATGAAAAAATCCAATCAGAATATAAAGAAAAACAATTGACTCATAATATCAGAGGCAGCCATGAAAATCGTATAAATGGCCACGTCACTCGGCACCTGAGCGCAATAAATGCGATTATATGCACACTCATATCACTAGCAGCAGCATATCCACAGGACAAAAGCGGGATGTTATGAATGCTACTGAGAGATGGTGCTGCAGGTACTCGGTTGTATATATATCACGCACACCATAGTATACCACTAACTACACATGCACAGATAAAAATATACGTACATATACGAATACTAACACCCACAAAGCAGTTGCAGCAAGTCACGTATTAGCTCATATTACAGCAGAAAAGTGAACACCTGGTGGATGTACGTTTAATGTGTATGCTGTAGAAGACTATTATTCCGGGCAGTGATTGGGAAGATAAGGGCGTCCTCAAGTTTATGAAGCTGCTTCTGTTTTGCTTTTATTTAAGCGATTTATAGAATTGAGCACGGAGGGTCTACGAACCCCTATACTATGTTTCTGACAAGACACGGCAGATAGAGGTACCATCTTGTTAAGATGGAACTTGCTGAAAAAACGTTCGAGTATTACTTACATACATATGTGAATACTGCCTTAAATGTAATAACTTGTATATGTTGAAGATGACATCTATGAAATATATGACACTCTCCGATGTGCCAAACTTTACAAATGGCCTACACGAGCGTAGTGATTGAGCAGAATCACTAAAACTCGACACTCTCTGAATGGTTCAGCTGTTTGATAGCCTAAGCTTTTGGCGCAAGCTCAAAAGATTTATTCAGTTCATAGCCCGATTATTCCCCTTTATAATCTAAACAAAAAAGTAGGAGCTACGGTCT
>JAYXIM010051827.1:0-31198 GCA_037575425.1 Anastrepha fraterculus | reverse complement strand
AACCCTGGCGTTATGTGCATTTTTATTCCGCCATTTAAAGAAAAGCGAAACAAATGAAGTGATTTTTGTTTTTCACTGGCGGTCTTTTGTTTTTTAATATGTCCCAGCAACTCAGTTGATCGGCTCAGCTACATAAAACTTGTATCAAGTAGATAAGTACCGCTAGTAGATTTGTTTGTGTCAGTAGGTTATGGCCCATGAAATATGTATCTGAGTTATAAATATTGGTGATGTCTAAATATTATATAATAAAATATAGTTTTCTTTTTTGTATTTAATTATATGGTACATAAGAATGTGACTTAAAAAAACATATTTTGTGTATCTTAAATTGCCGTAGTCATATTGTTTTTCATAAGTGCATATTTATATTCCATTTAACAACTAACATTTTTTATGGGTGTTCAGGCTTCAGCGCCATCTGTGTTCAAATAGCTCACTTTATTATTTTTGAAAGCTGCGCTTATAATAATTGACTGCTTCCTCTTCCTCGTCTCTACAGCTTCTGCAGTATTGATGAGAAAATGCTCATTAACCCTAGAATCGTAATATACGTAAATTTTACGTGTATGTCGCAAAAAAAAGTCAGTTACACTTTACCGTTTGGCGCCATCGTTACGACCTCTTGGCGGTGCTTCCTTTATTTTATTGTTGCATTAACAAGTGAATCATAAATCAGTTGTTACTTCGCGTTTAGCTTTAATCGTTCTTTAAAAAAAGTGTGCACGTAAATTTTACGTGGTCTTAGCATTAACGTATAAATTTTTGTAAGTAAGTTTTACGTGGTCTTGTTATTAGCGTATAAATATTTGTAAATGAAATTTATGTTCCGTGCGGTTTTCAGGAGAAATAAATGAAAATAATGGAAAATTCAAGTCGTTGACTTGCGGATGCAGAAATAGAAGCCGTCCTGGACAGTATTGACAGCGATGTAAGCTTTACTGAGGGCAACCTTGAAGAGGAAGTTGATTTTGACAGTGACGATAGTATGGAGGATCCAGACTACTCTCCTGAATTCCAGGAAAATACTTTTGAAGAGGAACTGATGAAAGCCGTGGAGTCCGCTCAAAATATGGCATCTGAAAAAAAAAATAAAGGTCCCCCGGCAAAAAAACAAAAGTCAGCACCAACTGTGCAGCTACAACTAAATGACATTGAAGATGTATCCAGTTCTAATCCACTTTTGGGAAGGAATGGTCATGTTTGGAGTAGCAATCCAGTGCATCGTAGTAGCGGAAGAGCAATGTCTATGAATGTTGTTTATATTCGACCAGGTAAATATTATTAATAGCGGATGTTTTTGAAACACTGTTATTAAAGTAAAACATAAACTACGTCCATATCCAGGAGCCAAGGATGCTATCGAACCCATCGATGCGTTTGGCTTATTTTTTAACGACGAAATACTAAACGCTTAAGTGCTTTTGAGAATGAAAGTATAAAAAGTATAAAATCAAAGACTGCACTGTTTCAGATACAAATCTTTGTGAACTGAAGGCCTTGCTTGGACTTATATTTCTCTCCGCAACTTTAAAAAATAATCATCTCACCACGGATGTACTGTTTGACCCCAATTACTCAGGCGACAGGTACAAAGCAACCATGAGCTGTAACAGGTTTAACTTTTGGATAAACGCCCTAAGGTTCGATAATCAATTGACAAGAGAAGAACGCATGAAAGAAACGGGTTTTGCTCCAATATCCATGATATGGGACATCTTCTTTTACAACTGCACAAAATCTTACAAGCCAGGATCACATGTTACAATTGATGAACAACTTGTAGGTTTCCGGGGAAGGTGCCCATTCCGCATGTATATGCCAAACAAGCCAAACAAATATGGTATAAAGATTGTAATGCTATGTGATGTAGCGACAAAATATGTAATAAATGCAAGTCCTTATCTTGGTAAATCCTCTGAAACCAATGGTGCTCCATTAGCGAATTACTTCGTTGAAAATTTGACCAAACCATTGCATGGAAGTCATCGAAACGTTACAATGGATAACTGGTTTACCAGTATTCCCTTAGCACAAAAATTACTGGCTAATCCATACAAATTGACTATCGTGGGAACCTTACGCAAAAATAAAGCAGAAATACCGGCAGAGTTATTGGAAACAAAATCTCGCCCAAATGGATCATCAATGTTTGCGTTTGATAAGGAAATGACAATGGTGTCTTACAAGCCTAAGCAAAACAAGAACGTGATGTTACTATCCACAATGCACATTACTGGCGCTTTGAACGAAGTTACATCAAAGCCAGAAATTATACACTCCTACAATTCCACTAAAGGTGCCGTAGATACCTTTGATCAAATGGCCCAAAATATTTCATGCAACAGGAAAACCAGGCGTTGGCCACTTTGCAAATTTTACAACATGTTAAATATAGCCTCAGGGAACTCTTACGTTATCTACACTCATAACGTAATGGAAAAGGGATTGAAACCATTAAATAGAACAAAGTATATGTTAAAAATACACGAACAATTAACAGGACCGTGACATTAAGAGAGACTTGATAATATACCAAACCTTCCTAGAGAACTGAAGAACAGTATCCGTAATATACTCAATATAAAGGAAACTGGAACAGTGAGCGAAGCTTCTTCATCAAAAGGCAAACGGACATGCAAATTTTGTCACTATTCCAAAAAACGGATGACAACTACCTATTACTCGATATGCGATGAAGCGGCCTTATGCAGTGAGCACCAAATAAAAATATGCCAGGAATGTAAGCAGAATTTCGCATAAATTTTTTTATAATTCACTTTAAGAAACATAAAACTTTGTATTTTCAATAAATAAAATCAAAACAGAAGATATACAAGTTTTTGTTGAACATTTATTTTAAATTTTTGTGTTGTACGTAAAATTTACGTATATTAGCATTAACGTAGGGTAAAACTATCTTACGATTCTAGGGTTAAGTCCGAAGGCAAGCGATGAAGGTGGCGTACAGACTTAAGTTAAATGGAGTCTGGAGAAACGAAGAAAACACTGGCCTCTGATGCATATGCCACCAGTTGTCGGAACGATGCACACTGTTGTCGATACCAGCGGACAATCGGGTGCCTTACGTTTTCTTCAGTAGGAAGTATGCTGTTTTTGTCCCAGATAGAGATCAATGGTTAAGTCCAGATAATCTATTAACGGGATATCAGCACACTTTCTACACCGACGGATTCAAAACCAGTGTTGGCAGCAGATCTGGATGGTATTTAGACGAAGACACTAAGTACTCTCCTATGTCACAGGACAAATGGCCACGGTATTACTTACGGAAGTCTATGCCATCTTGAATGTTAGTGGAGTGCCCAGGGGTTTTGACCTCGGATCTCGTAGGGACTGAATGAATTGCCATGTAACCAACAGGATTTTCTTTTGTATGCTCTAAATTGTAACTTCTACCAATATTATATTGTGCAATTAATTTTTTCATTGTTTAAACAAAAAAATATGAAAAATTAATATATTGGAGCATAATATTGGGTTGGAAAATTTTTTTTTAGTTCTACGTTAAATTTTACTTAAATAGATAAAGACAAACATCTTCCCAACGTTCCATTTTATTTGACGGGTCGAAGAGACCTTGAGCAGGTAGTCAAACTTGAAGAAGGGAACGCCAGCTGCTGCGTACTATGAATTTGTTCTGGCTAAATCAGTTATAAGTGACACGTGTTGAGCGAATGTTGTGAATACGTAATAGTGAAAATTTTGGGATTTTATTTAAAACTTCCAAAATTTTGCAAAAGGGTTTAGTTATCGGAGCAACTTGAAAACCTCGCATATTTCGGAGTATTAAATTGTTTTCTATTTCAGCTTTCCGATAATGGATCAACCATCGACTAGCAGCCTTACTGATGAACGTAGCTGTATAATATGCGAAAAATTGGGTCCATCTTCTGGTACAAATGTAATAAATCTTGGAGAAATAGTGAAAATCAGTAGAGGGATAACAACTTTGAGAGCTGCTTCAAGTAAGCGACAGGATGGTTTGTTACCTCACTTACAAGCTGAATTTGTATACGCTCATTCAGGTTGTCGTGGAAAATATATTCACCAAAAATATATTGATGCCTATAAAAAGGAAAAGACTACTGCACCGTCTCCTCCAAAAAAAAAACTCCGGAGTTCCATTCATTTGTCTCACTTCGATTGGGAAAATAACTGTTTCATTTGTGGACAAGAAGCTAATCCAATAAAAGAAGCCAAATTGAATAAGAATAGAAGACGAATAATTTCATATATAAATATTCCAACTTTGAGCGATGACGTCCGAAAATTTATCGCTGTACAGAAAGATGATTATTATAGAGAAATGCATAAAAGATTTTCGGATGTAATAGATTTACAAGCACTTAAAGCAAAATATCACAAAGATTGTTTAAAATCGCTTCTTAAATCCGTGGAGCAGAAAGATGTTGAGAACAAAATTAACCCATTAGTTTTGAAAATAGACGCAGCAATGGAAGAAATATTTAAGTACATCGAAGAAAATGAAGACTGCCAGTTTACGATGCTACAGCTCAAAAATACAATAACAACTGATCATGTCCCGGATGAAAAAACTACCAGCGATTAATAGATCGCTACCATGATGATATCATTTTATCATGTAAATTTGGATCAAACACAATTATTTGTTTTAAAAAAATGAATCATGATATATTGACCGAAAATTGGTACAGTCAAAAATGTGACAATAAAAAAGAAGAGGAATTTCGAATATTAAAAGCAGCTAGCGAAATTATCAGAAGAGACATAAGAAGTCAAGTGCATGATAATGAAAATTATTCAGCAAGTGACAAAATGCTTCAACATATTGATGAGTCAATACCTGAATCGACATGAAATGACAGATTTGAATACATTCAGGTTCAATTCCTTTATCAAAGCAACTGGCAAAGACACAACTGTTCTTTTATCTTCGTTACCTCCCACATCTGATGCAGCATTTGAACACTTAAAACGGGTTTACCTACAACTCCAGATGTGGTTAGGGAATGATTTAATCATCGAAAATTGGGGATGGAACTATTCCAATAATACCTATCACCCTTATTTACGAATCAATTGCCTGCTCCGGAAAATTTATTAAAAATGTTATTTTGCAATTGCAAAAAAAGATGTGGAGCTGCATGCGGATGCCGAAAAAGTGGATTATACTGCAGTGTAGCATGCCTACAGTGCAACGACGACAGCTGTCTAAATGTAGCGCTAATGATTAACATCAGTGAAATTGAAGATGATATTTGAAAAAATGTAAATTTTTCAATAGACAAATTTTTTTGTTAATTAATTTTTTTCTTTTAAATAGTCATAATTTTTTTGTTTTTAATAATTAATTCGATTTTACTTTTATGCTATAATAACAGAAAACAATTTTTTATTTTTTTTTTGTATGTTAATTATTTAAATAAACGAATAGTTTACATAATATTTTTTTTTTAACATTTAATTATCCATTATCTATTTATTTTTTCATTTGCTTCCACTTCTGTTACAAAAACAATAAATTCTACAACGTTATTTGCATTATAGCACATAAGTTATTGCAATCATAAATTTTTGCTATTTAAAAATCAAATGCACAACTTTTAAATAGGTAGAGATTATTATTTATGTTATTCACAACACATTTTCGCAAAGATAATTTAATTTCATCTAGTCCCTGAGACATCCTAGGTTTTAACGTTTTTAACGCTCCAGACACTCCACTAATTGGGCAGCATGAAGTTAGCGTTTGTGGCGCCATCTCATCGACGACAAGTGCGATCGATTTTTTTTTCGCTGCTACCGCGAAAGTTATCAATAATATCTATTCAAGAATAATGACTCTAGCAGCATTCCCTAAGCTATGTGGGGAAAGCTTCATGCTGATGCAATAACCACCCCCATTTTTTTAACGAAAATTTCATTACAAATGTTGATCCACTACCAGTATTCGGTTAATTTGGATATGCGACATCTTCTTCTTCTTGATTGGCGCTTAAGCGTTTAAGCGGTTTTGCCCGAGTTTAACAAAGCGCGCCAGTCGTTTCTTTCTCATGCTAACCGGCGCCAGTTGGACACACCAAGTGAAGTCAAGACCTTTTCCGCTCGAACTTTCCAAAGCAGAGGAGGTCTTCCTCTTCTTCTGCTACCACCGTTTGTATCCATTCGGTCGATATGCCTCAGCCAACGAAGCCGCTGGATCGTTATTCTCACTTTAGCTTCTGCTTGCGCCTACTGTTGATCGCGCAATCACTGTACATATTGAGTTAAACAAAATGTATGGTATCAAATCAAAAACAATAAAAGTTTTTTTTTGTTTTCAAAAGCCATCAATAACTTCAAAATACAATGCAAATTTGTTATTATTAATGTTCAACATAATCAAATAATAAAAAACGTTATTACAAATATTCTTTCACTTTGCCAACTCTCACTATTTCCTATCATTGGCTTCATCACTGCACATGCGCTTTTACTTCTTCTACAAAGTGGGAAATCAAAAGAAAACATCACTGCGTGATAACTTTTGATTCAAACGAAAATCGTCGTTAATTGAACAGTAACAATGGTTCTGAACAACTACAAAGCAATCAGCAAATACGAAATTGGTCAAACAATTGTCACAAAACGATCAAAAGCACTCACAACCATTCGCACACAGCCTTAGAAATGTGTGTGGAAATTCACTTGCAATAAAAAGCAAATATACGCGAAACCGCACTTCTCAGCGGCAATAAATATTTAAGAGATGCTCAGAATAAACCAAAACAAAGCAGCGCACGGGCACCGATAATTTCATCTTTTGCGATGTGTGCATACTCACATACCTACACTTGGCTACTTCCATCGCCGCTATTCTGTGTATGAAACGTGCGCGTCTATGAAATGCACGAAATGTAGTAAAAGTAAAATTTGTTTTGCTGCTAAATACATTCTTGTTGCGAGCGCTTTGTACTTGTTATTGCAACAAATATATTTTTATGGTGCTATTTTTGGGTTATTGTCGAGATTCGTATTGCTCTGAGCCATTTCACGGCTGGCGCTTTCACAAAAGTCACTTTAAATGCGTTGCTGCAGAAACTCAGTAGCAGCACACACATACATACATGCATATGTATGCGTTCATAAAAGAAGGTACATATATACACATACGTATATCTTTTCAGGGCTATTCGAGTTCGATTTTTTTCTTTTCTTTTAATTTCAATTAAACACAAATTTTGAAGGGAATTCATTACCTATTTACTGACACACATACATTCATATGTATGTATTTAGCAGAGGGTTCACAATTTATGAACGATAAATGATAATTTGCATATGCCCCCGGGTGCTCGCATACAGATTTCGATTCTTTTGGTGGAACTTTCGTTTCATTTAGGCATAATTTGGACACCATCTCTGCAATTTCGCGCGGAATATTTTTTTTAAGTTACAATTGGGTAAGACTCCGTCAGAAAATATGAGATTTGCAAGTGGTCTTTCGATTTCTTTGAAACTTTGGGAAATATTAGTTCTATGTAAGATACATTCGAGCCTAAAAGGATTTTGAAAAATTTTCAAAATTGAGTCATCTGCACGCAAGGTTCGCGTACGCACGCACGGTTTGCGCTGCGTTATGTGTTCCTGTATGAAGTGACTGGAGCAGACTGCTGCAGGTCTGTGCGCGTTTTTCTACTCTCGCGCTGCGTAACAGCGAACTTCACGGTGCGCGCTTCCACTAAAATCGCAATATCTCGAGAACTATTATAGACACCATAAAATTTTTTTTTTCAAAATAAAGGTTGAATCATAAGGAATCGTTACGTGTATAACAGAAAATCTAAAAAACTGGCCAAATCAACTAAAAATTGATTCAAAAAATTTTTTTGACTTTTTTTTGGTCAAAATTTCGAAATTTTTTTTTTAACATAATACTAATTTAAACTACTTATTTGTTTCTATATTGTCTGTAAATTGCATTGAAATCCATCCAACGGTTCAAGAAATATTGATTTTTGAAAAAAACACGGTCCCGATTTTCAACATGGCGTAGATGACTCAATTTTGAAAATTTTTCAAAATCCTTTTAGGCTCGAATGTATCTTACCTAGAACTAATATTTCCCAAAGTTTCAAAGAAATCGAAAGACCACTTGCAAATCTCATATTTTCTGACGGAGTCTTACCCAATTGAGTCTTCACATAAACTCTATCTTTGGGAAGGCCAGTCAAAAAATATTTCAAAGGTTTTGCATTGCGCGATGTTGGCGGCAAAATTGCTGCGAAATATCGCGAAATCATTCTTCCCGAAAATTTCATTTGCAATATTATTTCGTTGGCTGTGTAGCAAGTCACATCCTCTTGTGAAACGACACATTCTCATATTGACAATATCTTGTTGTTAACTTCTAACTACATTTTTGAAGCAACGGGCCCCAATCAATGACATCGGCGGCTCAAAATGCACACCAAATAGTAATAGGCGAGGAATTGTAATGGCTGCAGAGCTCCATGAGATCCATGTAATTAACAAATTTTGATTTTCTTCAATACTTCCCCTTGTGTATGGGGTGATTATGGCCTGTCAGCATACCTATGATAGTTCTGCAGCCCTTTCGCGAGAGCGTAAGCACGAATTGAATCAGTTTTTTGTCGCTAGTTCTACACATAACTTTTGCTGTTTTGCATGTGGTCAGATTAGTCCACCTAGTTTGCACTCGCTTTTTCTTGTAGTCGTCCATTTCGTTGTATATAGTATTTAGCGGTTTTGGTATGTCGTTCTCTTGTTCAAATGGTAGTCTAACAGCACTTTTTGCTATCTCATCTACTATTTGGTTCCCCATAATGCCTTTGTGACCAGGTACCCAGTATATATGCAGTCTACTGTTTGCGGCTAGCCTTTCTATGGCTTCCCTGCTCCGTTGAACATTTTTGGACTTAATGCAATATGAGCTTATAGCTTTTATTGCTGCTTGACTGTCCACGTATATATTAATTATTGAGTTCTTTCTTGTTCTTGTGTAGGCTAGTTCCGCGGCTTTCCCCACAGCTAAAAATTCCGCTTGGAAAATACTGCTCTGGTATGGCAACTTGATAGGCTGCCTAATCTCTAGTTTTGAGCAGTAAAACCCGCTCCCACTCCGTCTAAATTTTTAGAGCCGTCTGTGTAGATGTGAAAAGTGCTATGGTCAGGCTTCATGCTTTTGTGCCATCCCTCCTTTTCAATTGTAGTATGAAACCTTCTTTCCCAATTAAAGTATGGAGTCACCTAGTCTGTGCGAGTTCAGGTTGCTGCTCTGTCCTATTGAGCTATGTCGGTAGGTTCTACAGATTTTCCGTCATAAGGTCTATAGGTGGCATGCTGACTATCATTTCCAGCGCCGCCTTTGGAGTGGTTTTCATCGCTCCTGTTATGCACAGAGCAGCGAGTCGCTGAATCCTTTCCAGTACCTATTAAGTATGTCAGTTTTCTTGCCGCAGTTCACCATACTGAGGCCCCATAAAGCAACATCGGTCTAACTACTGCCGTGTAGTACCAATGCATCAGTGAGGGTGATAGACCAGAAGTAACGCTCAGCATTCTATTACATGAGCACAACGCATTACTGGCCTTTTCCACCCTTTCCTCAACATTGTGCTTCCACAGCAATTTACTGTCCAGTATTAATCCGAGGTGCCTCGCAGATAGTTCGTTGTTGCCCAGCTTCGGGAGGTTCCACGCCAAGACCTTATATTTCCTGGGGAAAAAGCTATCATGTCCGTTTTTTTCGCGTTTATACCTAGTGGTGCGCGAGATGTCCATTAGTGTACAAGTGTGTTGTTCATTACATTACTGATGGTGTCCAGGCACTTTCCCGTAACTACTATAGCTATGTCATCTGCATACGCCACTAGTTTCGGTGCCCCTCCGTCAAATTTCTTGTAGCAAATGAACTGCTCAACCTGTATTTCCGGGGCATCATTGAAGTTTTTAATAGTATATCCCTATATACTACTGTGGGCAAAAAGTAAGGTAAGGTGAATTTATTTGTCAAACTTCGCGGGATTAAAATTTCGCTCTAGTTATTTTTTTCATGACTTGGCAGCACTGTTAATAACATCTGGGCCTACTTTCATGTGAATGTCATTATCAGTAATATATTTACGCTTGTGTTTACCAAACGACGAAGAGTGCATTTTTCGATTTTTACAATGTCTGATTTGATTGAGCAGAGAAGTGCCATCAAATTTTGTTTGCGGAATGAAATTTCGGGTGCGGAAACGTTTAGCATGTTGAAGAAGGCATTTGGTGATTCGACCATGTCGCAGAAAAATGTTTATAAGTGGTACAAAGACTTCAAAGAGGGTCGAGAATATGTTGATGGCTTGGAGCGCTCCGGACGACCATCGACGTCAACAGATGACCAACACGTCAATAAAGTGAAGGAGTTAGTGCTCAAAAATCGTCGGTTGACTGTTAAAGACTCTACTGATATGATCGGAGTATCAGAAGGATCTGTGAAAACCATTTTGAAAGACCATTGGGGCCTACGAAAAGTCAAATCTCGTTTGGTACCGAAAACTCTCAATTTCTTGGAAAAAAGTCGTAGCGTTGATGTGTGTGAAACAATGCTTTCAGACTATCAGGACAAGCTCAAAGCCATCATTACGGGAGATGAGACATGGATTTATGCTTACGACCCTGAGACAACCGACCAATCAGGCGAATATTGTGCTAAAGGCGAGGCCAGACCGAAAGGGCACGTCAAAGTCGTTCAAAAATAAAGGTCATGATGACAGTTTTTTTCGATTTTCGTGGTGTGGTGCACTATGAATTCCTTCCACCTGGCCAAACTGTTAATAAGGAATATTATTTGAGCGTTATGCGTCGTTTACGTGAAGCAATTCATCTAAAAAGACCAGAATTATGGGCCAACAACTCTTGGTTTTTGCATCATGATAATACACCGTCTCACACTGCACTCGTTCTTCGTGACCATTCCGCCAAAAATTCCACGCATATCGTTCCGCAACCACCGTATGCGCCTGATTTGGCTCCGTGTGACTTCTGGCTATTCCCAAAACTCCAGACACCACTCCGGGGAACGCGTTTCGAGTCGATTGAGGAGATAAAAGCTGAATCGAAGAAGGTGCTGATGGCCATACCGGAAATGGACTATTTGGCATGTTTCGGGGATTGGAAAAATCGTTGGCATAAGTGTATTTCATCGAGAGGGGATTATTTTGAAGGGGATGAAATTGATTTACAAGAATAAATACGTTTTGGCCACAGTATTAGGTCTCAGTTCGTTTTCTTAGGATTTCTAAAGGATATATTTTTATTTTTTTAGCGGAATATAACCTGAAAGCTTATGTATCTGCGATGATAAAGATAATATGTCCACATATAAAAAAAGCGAAATAGGTGATCGAGTACATAGCATATCAAATTTGAAGTCACCATTTTTTGAACAAACCTCTCAGATGGTTGGTTTTTTTGTGGGTTTCAAAAACTATTAACTCAATACACTGGAGTTTAAATAATTTATGGATAATCAATATTGTGGTGCTTCAATTTAGTTTCGATTGCAAAGTCAAGAAAGTAAAGATGGGAAAATTAGTAACCAACTTTGTCGCCTAATGAGTTTTTCGATTTGAAGACTTGAAAAAATTGTCCATTAGAAAACCAATCACGCCCAACGGAGCGGTCGTTGACCGTTCATTGCAAAAAGTAGAGTGCACGTCTTGCTTAATGACAATTGTGTTGAAACTGCGAGTGCAAGAAATCGAGGCGAAATAATTGGTTTTTATAACTTGGACTAATGTGCCAATCGAAAGCCCTCGTACGGTTGCAAATGTAAATAAAATGCATGCAAAAGGTATCATCAAAAACTGTAGTAGTCATAACTGAGTTCGTACCGTTCATTATGTGCCGTCTGTTTTTCTTTTGTTTTTATGTTTTTTGGCTACTTTCTATGCCGAATGCACACATAAATAATTACATGCTTACGTATGTTGTACATTAATGCATAGCCTACAACTTAGTTGCATTCATAAATAGATATGTACAAGGTGGCGCAAAACTAAGCATCATTAATCATGTTTTTTAATCACTTTTTGCTGAATAACCAAATTATTTTGAATGATGGACATCTTTATTTTGACCTTTACGCGCTCCACTGTTTGTCTGTTTGTTGTATGCAGCAGCTGTCTAGTTCACAAGTGCCAAATATGATTGACGTGCAACGCCATTTGCAAAAAATATAATCTTCCAAGAGGGTGATTAATTTTGCGCCACCTTGTATTTGTCCGTTGCGCTGCAAACGCGCCACGCCAAAGCGATTTTATCATCCAATTTAATGCTTATAAAAACTCATATGCTCCTATTTGGGGGAGGGCAGGAGAGAGGGGGAGCCGTATGTCGGCGGTTACTCGCAAAGTACCACTAATTAACGCCTGCAAGCATATAAAAATACTGGAGTAATTTAAAATACGAATGCAAAAGTAGTCAGCGCATGCAAGCTATGCGCAGCGAGGCGAACCATAATAGCGAATAAGTGAGCGCTTCAAGCGTTTTAAAGCGCATGCGTGCCGCTACCATTGATTCGCAGCTTCGTTAGACGTTAGAGGGAGGAAGGCGTGCAGGTAGGCAGGCAGGTGCTTGTACGCATTTTCAATTCAATATTAGCTTTTTTACATAAACTATGCCGTGCAATGCGCACAGTAGCCATGCAACGCAACGGAACGGTATGCGTGCTTCTGTTTTTTCCAATTCGCTTGCAATTTTTTCCCACTACTCATTTTTCTTTCATAATCATAATTCATGTATGCAAGTACCTGCGTACACACCCATGCCCGCATACGTTTTGACAAGTGTTTGCCACAAATACTCGCACTTTGGGTATTTTCGTACGCTCCTCGCCCCACTACTCGATTCAGTGCGGCGTTAATGTTGCAATAAATTGATTTTTTCAGCCAGTTGCACGTCTATTAGCGCTTGTGTGGAGCCCGCGCCTTTTGCAACTCATCCTTCTTCTTCGGTTCACCATTATCAGGGCTTACCAGCATCAGCTTCAGCAGCAGCAGCGGTGTAAATCGCAGCATGCACTTCGATGCCGTTAAATTGCTCTTCGCTTGCTGTTGGTCACAATTCAATGCGTCTCTGCCTTCTCATTTTAGATATATTTGGTTTTACTCTATTTGCAGACGTTAAAATGGAAAGTAATTGCGTGCTATCCCGGGCTCGTATCATTATTGCGTGCCATCGGTTTATGATCCATAGTATTAATCTGTGTTTATAGCTTTATTTCGACTGACGCTTTTGTGGCGGCTACTTGCGTGGGTGGTAATTTAATGGTTCACATTTAGAGTTGCCAGTTGCTAAACAAGCGAATCAGATTAGCCATGAAAGTCGTATCACAAACAAAATGGGACATTTTTTTTGCCATCGATGATTGTATTTTATTAAAATAAAAACCGTCGCTGCTTTATTAGTATGCACAAAAATGTGTATAAAAGTTGGAAAATGTAGCGTTTATTTCGAAAGTGCAGGCAATATTTCTGCTTTCCATATTATAATTAGGCAGTATTGGGTCAATTAAAAAATTCTGGTAATTTTCTGGCTTTATGATGAATTAATTATTGGGTGCACAAGTAAGTTCTCTCTTTTTTGATGAAAATACAACTTTATTCTGAAAAAATGGTTCCAAGTGAATCATTGAAAGTATTGCCCATCGCTGGCTACTACTTTTCCCCATCTTTCTGGTAGATCTCGTATACCGTCGGGGTAAAACTGTTCATCTTTTGAGGCTATCCACGGATCAAGCCATTTTTTGATGTCTTCATATGAATGGAACTGCTGGTCAGCTAGACCATGTGCCATCGAACGGAACAGGTGATAATCGAACGACGCAACATCTGGAGATCTGGAGAATATGGCGGGTGGGGTAGGATTTCCCATTTCAGTGTTCCCAGCTAAGTTTTAACGGGTTTCGCAACGTGAGGCGGAGCGTTGTCATGCTGTAGAATCACTTGTTCATGCCTCTCCGCGTATTGCGGCCGCTTTTCGCGCAGTGCTCGGCTCAATCGCATCAATTGAAGTCGATACCGATCCCCAGTGATGGTTTCGCTAGGTTTTAACAGTTCATAATAAATAACACCAACTTGGTCCCACCAAATACATAGCATAACCTTCGCAGCGTGAAAATTTGGCCGAGGTGATGACGTAGAAGCATGACCGGGCAGTCCCCATGACTTTCTTTTCTTTGGATTGCTGTAATGAATCCACTGTTCGTAACCTGTCACGATGCGATGAAGAAAACCCTTCCTTTCTTGCCGCTGGAGCAGTTGTTCATAGGCGAAAAGTCGATGTTCAACTTCCCTTGGTTTTAACATAAGGAACCCAGCTCGCCTGTTTCTGAATCATTCCCAAAGCATGCAATCGCTTGGAAATGGATTGGCGGGTAACTCCTAATACTGAAGCAAGCTCTTCTTGCTTTTGGCATGGATCCTCATTGAGCAATGCCTCCAATTCAGGGTCTTCGAAGGTTTTTGGGCTTCCTTCACGTCACGGTCCTCAACATTAAAATCACCGTCTGTGAAGCGAGGGAACCAATCTCGGCACGTTGTTTCACTTAAAGCAGCATCTCCATAAGCTTTTTGTAGCTTTCGATGCGCTTCAGCCGCCGTTTTTTTCAAATGAGAGAGGAAAATCGACACTTCCAACAAATGACGATTATTCAGTGCAAAACCAGACATTTTCACAAAACCAAAGTATATGATACCAAAATAAAATCACTAATGTGTCGAAACAGTTTGTTTACCATATGTCTAAGCTTGGTTTATGACGTTTAGGTTATGTTAGAATCAACTAGCACACACTTCTGGCGGCATCTATTGACGAACAGCGGGAACTTAGTTGCGCACCTAATAAAAAAAAATTAAAATTAATAATTAATTTCGCGATTTTTGCTCGGCGGCGTATTTTCAAAAATCCATAATTCCAATTCTGGTGGAACTAGACACTCTCTTTTAAATTTTTTGTATGGAATAATAATTTCTGCAGTAATTGAAAATATGCACGTTTTTGATAAAAAAACAAATTCTGAGTGACTACCATTCTGGACTACCTCTGGTTCGAGTCTCCGCGCATGAGACATGAAATGATAGAAACTTTTTTTCTAATAGCGGTCACCCCTTGGCCGGCAACGGCAAACCTCTGAGTGTTTTTCTGCCATGAAAAAGTTCCTCATAAAAATATCTGCCGTTCGGAGTCGGCTTAAAGGCTTAGGAGGAGGAGCTCGGCCAAGCACTTGAAAAAGCTGTAAGCGCCAATTCTTCGCATATAAGGTTCTTGAGAGAATTATTTGCGAGAGGCCATCATCTTTCACAGAAGATAAAAGTATTTTGTCCACATACTAGTTCGGCTTCAGGAAAACTCACTCAGCAGTTTTTACAACCAAATGCGTTGTGAAGTTAGTAAAAGAAGCCATTGAGGGCAAGAGCTGGCAAATAAGAATACTGCGCTGTGGTAACTCTGGACTTATACTAGAATCCCTCATAAGTGCTATTTTGCGGATCATAAACTGAGGTTTAGAACCGACAAAGGCATTGAGGACATCAAGGCTTGGTTGATGTCCATGAACCTGGAATTAGCTGAGCACAAAACTGATGTGGTTTTAATAAGCAGCCGGAAGGCAGTAGAATCCATGAAGTCAAAAGTTGGGACTGTAACTATCAATGCAAAATCCACCATAAAATTCATAGATTTTTTTACCCGATTGACAGTTGTCTCAACTGTGACGAAGGCATCGAGTGTCCAGTCCTGTTTGGCACGAATAATGTTAAACAACGGCAGGCCTAGTCGTAACAAAAGAATACTATATAGTAGGGTTGTGAGCTCGGTACTATTGTATGCGGCCCGGATCTGGGCTAATACAAAGAACATACATAGCTACGCAAAAAAAAATCCACGATAGAGCAATGCGTAAAGAAATCATTGAAGAAGAAAGGCGTCGTTTTATCGCCCACTAGCAGGACCGGTGGAACAGGCCACCTAAGTGTAGATGGACGCATGTGCTAATACCCACCCTTGCAACGTGGTTAGAAAGGAACTATGGAGGAACAAACTACCTCAATTCCTTTTAG
Source organism: Anastrepha fraterculus (assembly GCA_037575425.1). Lineage (NCBI taxonomy): Eukaryota > Metazoa > Arthropoda > Insecta > Diptera > Tephritidae > Anastrepha > Anastrepha fraterculus. The sequence continues at coordinate 15,086 of JAYXIM010051827.1, read as the reverse complement.
GGCAGGCAGTATTTAGAAATTATTTCCATAGCTTTGGCCATGACAGTTCACCAAACTGTCCAATGCCCACGCTATGCTCCCGAAACCAATAAAATTTTAAGCGAAGCAGGTAGGTAGGTAGGTGAAAAAGTTTAAGTGCCAGTTTGGCACTCCTCAAGTAGCACTAAAGCGCCATTTTGATACCATTCTGAGACCTCCAACAGGCAGATATCTCAACCAGCCAGAGAAGATTTATGGGATTTGGGTTGGCGCACTGCCCCAGGCTGTCGAAGAAAGAAGCATTCAGCGACTTTTATCGTCTAGCTGCCAAACCCGGACATTTACTGAGAAAGTGCTCAAGAGGCTCCTTCTTTGAAAGGTCCCCACAGCTTCTGCAATGGGGGTTAAATGGTAACCCTAGCTTTTCCGCGTGTTGCCGATCGTCCAGTGACCGGTAAACACAGCTACGAGTTTGGAAATTGAATGGTGAGGAGTCCAAAGGACTTTCTGAGTCCTTTATTTATTGTACTGGGGCCAAAGGGTTTTTGAAATAGCACATGAAGAAATGGAGCTCCATTTTTTCTGCACTTTCCAGCTCATCAGCAATTTCATTTCCCTCTATGTTCCTATGTCCTGGAACTCAGATTAGAGAAATGTTACCTGCACACCCAAGATATTTGATCTCCTCCTTACAGGAGTTTACGAAGTTTAAACGAAGAAAATATTGTAAACTTTATGCTGAAGTCAGCTGATAACTTGAAAGGAATCGGCATGTAACACATATTCATAATGACATAAGACGCGCAGAGTTTCGAAGGCGTCAACAATAATTAGGAGATTTTGAGCTAACCAGCCTCGCGAGGTAATACTTTTTTGGCAGTTCGGCGGGGAGAGTGGTATTTAGCGGAGAGCTATTTAGTACGTATGGTATGGAGAGGTATGTAGTACAGCTACACCTGTGAGGCTACAAGTCATGCATACTAATTTGACGGTATAGCAGTAGTCATGAGAGTTTCTTCTACATGGGCTTCAACCGAGAAAAAAGTTGCTAGCGGGCATATAGTGTGAAAGACTGAAGCCCACCGTCAACCAACTCATTGGACCTTATCAGTGTGGCTTTAGATCTAGAAAATCACAATACGCCAAACCTTGAAAGGAGAATCGACACACACCATCTTTCGACAGGAATTGACTATATGCCGCGATGTTTGAGCTTGGTATCCCCGCAAAACTAATACAGCCAAGCAAAATTAAGTAGTTTAATACCAGCAGCTCCGCTAGAATTGTGAAAAATCTCTCAAAGCCTTTTGAGGTTGCAGACAGAGTCACTCGCTGTCGTATGACTTCTTTAACCTGATGCTGGAAGAGATCGTGCGAGCCACAGAACTTAATCGCTCAGGCACAATTTTTTATAAGAGCGTACAATTGCTGGGGTATGCCGTTGAAATTGGCATCATCGGCCTTAATAACCGCGCTGTTAGTTCTGCCATTTCCAAACTGGATAAAGAAACAAAACGAATGGGTTTGGTGGTGAACGAAGACAAAACGAAGTACCTTCTGGCTTCAAACAAAAAGTCGGCACCCTCGCGAATCGGCACCCACACCACTGTTGACAGTTATGATTTCAAGGTTGGAAGATACTTCGTTTGTTTAGGAATCAGCATTAATATCGATAACAATGACAGCCTTGCAATCCAACGAAGAATCTCTCTTGCCAATAAGTGCGACTTTGGACTAAGTAGGCAGTTGAGTAATAAAGTTCTCCCTCGACGAACAAAACTGGCACTCTACAAGGCTCTCATTATGCCCGTCCTATCGTATGGCGCAGAAGCTTGGACGATGACAATATCTGATGGGCCTTTCCTTGGAGTGTGTGGAGGAAAGATTCTGCGCAAGATTTTTGGATGTTTGCACATTGGCGACGGCGAGAATCGCAGGCGATTGAACGATGAGCTGTTTGAGCTTTACAACGACATAGACATAGCGCAGCGAATAAAAATCCAGCGGCTTCGTTGGCTGGGTCATGCCATTTGAATGGATACAAATGCTCGGGCTCTGAAAGTATACGAGCTGGTCGTAGAAGAGGACGAGGAAGGTCTCCCTACATTGGAAAAATTAGGTGGAGAAGGACTTGACTTCACTTGGTGTGTCCAACTGGCGCCAGTTAGTACGAGAAAGAGTCAACTGGCGCGCTTTGTTAAACTCGGCCAAAAGTGCTTCATTCGTTATCGCGCCAATCAAGGAGAAGAAGATATTAAAAGGCATATGATTAATAGCTATACTGCCGCATAAAATGCCAAATTACCATTCGCATCGCTGTACAGAGTATACCTCCTGAGCTCTAATTGTTGTACCAGAAAAAGTTCCGCTGGCAACGCTATTTTTATGCACCGAACAACATAAAGTCATCACCAGATCAGTGCAATGCTCACTTCTTATGCAGCTAAAAATTCCTTTCCTAACAGTGTTTGCGAGCGATTTCTTTACTTTTTCCCTCCACCTTGGTTAGCCAACAGCAGCGCTGCTGCAGTTGTTGTTCATTGATGTGTACACTAAATTTTACCGTTGAATAAATTCTCATTTGTACCGATGCACTTATGGATGTATGTATGTAGGTTTGTTCAAATATGAAATATTTCAAATGATTTACCACTCGACGCCATCAACCACAAACATCACTTTATGCGTCCATTTACCTGTGTATGTGCGTGTGTATGTGTGCAAGCGCAAATCGGCCACCTCGGTGAGTTGGCACTTTGCTGCTTCTTCTGTGCTGCTTTGGAAATTAAAAAAAAAGAAAAATAGATATAAATAACCACAACTTTGCCACAGGCAAGGCGTTGCCGTTGTTGCATGTTGCAAGCTTCGTATGAACCCACACATCGCAACGCGCCGTTAATGTAGCTTCGCACTTTCTTTGGTATTGTCTGTTGCCTTACTTAATTCAACGAATGAGTGAACTGACTCACTGGCAGACCGAATGGCTTACTCAGTGCCTTTTTAAGCTCGTTCAGTTGAAGATTTTGTGGCACAGGCTGTATTGATGCGCTCCAATCTATTCACGGTGTTTCGTGACATAATGAATTTTTCGAAGTGCGGTTGAAGCACGATTTATATTAAATTTAGTTACTTTAATTTATTTAGAATTAAAAACTATGTAAATGTTCTTGTGCCTTATAAAATTAAATTTAAGTTTCCATTGTTTGTTTGTTGTACTTCGAATGCAGCTTTGAATCGTTGCAGCTGTAGGTTCGCAAGTTGGCTGCCTTCGAACAATTGACCTACTGCAGAAACTTTCCTTACCAACTAATAGTTAAAATGTATTGTTTCCACAAGTGACTGACTGATAAACTCCTTGTGTAATGCAAGAAATAGTTAAAGATAATATTGACCTTCTTTTGTCGAGCAGAGTTAAACGTGCAATATATGAACGCATAGGCTCCGAGAAACCCAATCAAGAAGAAAGGAACCGCGTTTATTCATGAAGTATAAAAGATATTCTTTTAAATGAAAGTATGTACAAAACTACGAGTCGCAATTACTCAATAAACCGTGTAGTCTTTATCGTTGTCGAGTATAGCCTGGCATCTTCTTCATGCTTTGAACCAGCTTATCTGTGTAGTTCGTCGACAAACAGGACTAGATTTTGCCAACTTGACACACGAGCTGCTTTAAATCATAGACTGGCCTTCCGGCAAGATGCGTTTTCATAGTTCCCCACACATTTTCAATGGGGTTGGCGTCTGGGGACTAGGAAGTCCAGTCCAATACTGTGTCTCCATTTTCTTGTTTTGTTGTTTCTCAATGTGTTTTTCTGAGAGCATTGGTTTTGATGATGTGGGGCGGTAGGATATGTTTGCCTCCTTCAGTCGACGTTCGATGGTTTTGATACTCACATCTATTCTCTTTTTAGCAAGAACAGATCGCGCTTGGCGTAGTCACAAAGAAGAGTCCTGCTTAAAAAGTTGGACAATCACTTTATCCTGCTTTTTTGTCGTCACTCGCTTCAAGCTGCGCTCGGAAAAGTCATCAGCACTTTTGTCCACTTTACACCACTGATTCCACATCGCAACAATCTTGTTTGATTGTCTAATCAATTTTGAGGCCGCAGCGTAAGGTAATTTCGTCCCTTTCGAATGCGTGTATAAAAATACCGCCTCGGAACGCTTCGCGTACTTCTCACTCATTTTTGTTTGGTTGCGTTTACGGGAAAGTTTCGAACGACAGTTAGCTCTGGCATCGTAGCCCTTGGGTGGGACTATTATGCAGCAAAAAGCAGAACGAAATACATCTTGAAGTTACAAGAGAAAAACCGGTTCTTTTCTTCTGGCACAGACTGAAAGACAAATTTTAGAAACACCTTCTGCACGCGCTCTATCCTATCAATGTGGAACTGATGAAAAGGGCTTCAGCTTATTGCAGTATACTTCAGATGCGTGCGAACAAAAGAGGAATAAATCAGTTTTCAGGTGTACAGATCGGCAAATTCACTGCTGAAGGGTGATGAATGTAGAGGTATCGGATTTTAAATTGAAATAAATCAACGAAAGTGCAAATTGATTGGGTAATTTTTAATATTTTTATGTAGAACCATTCATGACATTTATTTTTAAAGAGTAAAAAATCGTACACGGTTCTGTGCTGTCCCATGCGCCGTCCCATGAGATGTCGTCATCTGCTAGTTCGCGCAACACCAATCTTCTCCAAGTGTTTTTTGGTCGACCGCGTCCTCTGCTCCCTTTCGGGTTCTAGCCCAGTAGCATTATTGGGATGTTATCTGATGGTTTTCTTAACGTGTGACCCATCCTTTGCCACTTTCTGCGTTTGATTTTCCTAAGGATGGGTTCCTCATTCGTTAATCTCCACAGTGCACCGTTAGTGATGGTGTTTGGCCAGAATATCCTGCAGATGATGCGGAGACATTTGTTGATGCAAAAATTGTAGTCTCTATGTGATGGTGTTAGGACCAGCCATGTTTCACTTCCGTACAACAACACGGACTTCACACATGAGCTGAGTATTCGCAGTTCAGTGCGTCTGGAGATTTGAAAACTCGCCCATGCTGTATGCATTCGTCCGAGGGGAGGCAGATATCATCGGCGAAGTCCAGGGCCTCAAGATGTTTGGTGGAACTCTATACGATGTCTTTTTTGTGCAGCTCATGGCGTCATCAAGGTTTATGTCAAAGAGAAAGGGCGACAGGAGACAACCTTGCCGTACACCTGCGTTGATAGTGAATGAATCGCTGATATCGTCTTTGTGAGGCGGATTATCTTGGCGGGAACTCCCTTTCTTTTCAGTGCCAGCCATATTGTGTCTCGCTTGTGTTGAACGCCTTCTTAAAGTCTACGAACAGCATGTAAAGCGGGGAGCGCCACTCAACTGATTGTTCTACTACAATCCGAAGTGTGTTGGCTTGGTCAACACAGCTTCGGTGAGGACGAAAACCAGCTTGCTCGTCTCTTAAGGAGCGTTCGATATTTTTTAAAGATATACCCTTTCAAATGTTGGCCGCAACTGCGCCGTAATGCGGCCATCTGCACATACCAATTTTGAATGACTCACTGGAGGACTTCGGTCGGAATAACTTAAGTAATGTTGGCGTCCAATGCCTTAATCGAAGCTGGTTTAGCCACAAAGCATTTAGTCGTTACATACACCCACAAATAAGTGTCCAAACGTGTGATATCACACGATCTTGGTGGCCAATTGACTGATCCGAGACGAGGCATAAATTGCTCACCGAAAACCAAACGCAGTAAATCCATTGTTTCACGGCTGTATGGCAAGTAGCGTCATCTTGTTGGAATCAAATGTTGTGGAGACCACGGGCTTCGATTTCCGGTATCAAAAAGTCGTTAACTATGCCGCGATAGCGTTCGTCATTCACTGTTACATTGGCGCTAGACTCGTTTTTGAAAAAATATGGGCCGATAAATCCTCCTGCCCATAGGCCGCACCAAACAGTTGTTTTCAATGGATATAATGGATGTTCATGAATGGCTTCGGGTTGTTCTTCAGCCCAAATACGGCAATTTCGGTTATTGACGTAGCCATTAAACCGATTTTCGTAATACAATTGGACGATTTATAAACGTTGTCGAGGCTTAAGTCTTTCCATGATGAAATGCCATTGAATACAAAAAAATATATGTATTTAGTTCGAGAGTAGTCACGCGTGATCTGTCAAAAAAACCGTATTTGAAATAGTATCTCCAATCTAATCACCCTTTACTAGATTGCAGTGTAGGTGCGTTCATGTGGGCTTGCATTTACTTATCTGTTCAACATCATAGTCTCCTTGATCCCGTGTCGATGAAATATTTTGATTTCGTGGTTTTCGCTGAATTTCGCCGCACAGTTGTACAATGCAACATTGCTTGAACAGTGCGAACAACATAAACATAATGCTTGCAGCATACAAGTATGCATGTGCATAGGTATGTAATGTGGCTACAAAATATCATAATCATAATTTAAGCAACAACAAAAGCAATACACTTACTTGTTGCAAGCGATCAGGAGAAACTGATGTGTATGGTTACGGCGGCTGGATGTGTTGAAATGCATCAGCAAACTTATTTATTACATGGATTTATTCCCGCCAACGGACGTTAAGCGGGTGTTGAAAGATGGCGCATTGTGGCGTGAGTGTGCATAAAAACTGCTTACAATGTTGGGCACTAAAAACTACAGCACATAACTTGGATGATACATGACTTTGGCTTTTTGAGATCCATATAAAGCGCATGGATTTAGTGACTTTAAAAATTGCGTGGAAGCATGGAGTCTATTTTTTCAGAAGTTAATTATTTTACTAAAAATTTTCCAGTACTTAGAGTGCAATGTTTTTATTGCAATTTCTCTTCTTTACTGCAAGTAAGCGGTGGCATGATCCGTTGTAAGTATCAGGTGTTTTTTTTAGCTGCATGAGAATTATCGATATCCATAATTGTGATGCGACAGCAGAGAGAGCAAACCGTGCTGCCATTTCTATTCAGTAAGGTTCGGCAAGTCATGCATTTAAGGGCCATACCTGATTTTCATTAAAATTATTTAAAATGAAGAAGTCAATATATTTTTTTCAAAATTGGCATACAGTTTATTTATACATTAAAATAATATACATTTTTTTTTATTTTAATCATTCAAAATGGCGGATGTACACTCAATTCTTCCAGGAAGGTCTCAATCGGCGGGCATTGTAGTATCGGCTTCAGTGGCCTGAATACAAAAAACCAAAAATGTTTTTGTTTATTAATGTGATAATTTCTATATGAATTAACAATAAATAAATAAAAAAAATCGCGAAATAAAATGCTTAAAAAAATAAATTTTGGGTCGAATGTTCCTATTATTTTTGCTTCGAAAAAATTTGTTTTCAAAAAATTTTCAAAGTTGTAAATTCACGTAGAAAGTAATATCATAAAAAATATGTGTGCAAAATTTCGGGAAGATCGGTCATTAACTTTTTGAGTTATCGTGTACGCCAATTCGAAAAATATATTTTGAGAAACACGCGTCCAAAGTTTGAACACAACGTAACTATACCTCTCCAAGCACTCGAACGCAAAGAATAGAGTGGTCACGGTTGACGGTCTATAAGAGGACGGATATAAGAAATATTTAAATTTACGTTCTAAAAATTTTTTGACATATTCTTAAAGGATTATATTAACATTTTATGAAAAGCAAAAAAAAAAATTTTTTCGAAATTTTACTGGTATCTGTCCCCTTAACACAACTTGGCATACTGCGCGCTTAACAACCGATTTATTGCATTATTCAAGCCACCACTGACGCCATACACCAGATTTACTGTGGAAAAAATAGTCAAAAATTGGACCGATCGAATAGATTATGAATGTAACTGGTAAGCACGGCGAATATGCGCCGGATGTCATATTCAAAAAATAAATGCCTTGAAATTTTCTATCAGATTCGAATAAAAAAAATCATTCCAACATTATTTCTGTTTTGTTTTATCATTTTATGTTCTCAAGCTTTTAAAAGTACCCGTCTCGAAAGTCTAAAAGCTATGGACCTCTAAACTAGTCACTCGTAGAAAGAATTTGTCTGCGGATATTTTAAATGTATGCGAAATTATTGTGCTACCTTTTCGGCGGATATTCTTCTCTTAAGCTCGGACTGGAATTATCGGCCCATATTTCTACAAAGACGAGACTGGGTCAAATATGTGAATGTCGGACGCTATCTCACCATGATAAACGACTTTTTGATGCCGAAAATTGAAGCCCGTGATCTCCACAACATCTCCACAATTGGTTTCAACGAGATGGCGCTACTTGCCATACAACCCGTGAAATAATGGATTTACTGCGTCGTCGTTTCGGTGAGCAATATATGTCTCGTCTCGGACCAGTGAATTGGCCATCAAGATCGTGTGATATCACACCTTTGGACATTTATTTGTGAGTGTATGTAAAGTCTAAATGCTTTGTGAGTAAAACATAGTAGACTCTTTCAAAATACTAAACTATCAAGTCAAATATCGATAGAAAAAACCTAATTAGATTAGCGAGAAAACAAAGTTTTTTATATATTTTGATGACCAGGCACCATCGCCTTCGTACTAATGCTCTTTTTGTCACCATTTCTTCGAACCCAATTTGTCTTTTATATGCAAGAGTGAGCAACTTAGTTATCAACCGCTAGGTGGCGCTCCTAATCAATCGATTTGAGCCCTGTTTTTTTTTGTGTTAGGTTCCCACATTTGTGATTAGCATTTCTACCAAAAATGTATCGCCTTTGCTTGACCTTTTTAAAATTTACGCCGTCTTGAGTATTACTACCACCTGTTTTCGGTGTTTACAGTTTAAAAAATGATTTTGAATTTGTAACAACGAGCTTGCTTTAAATTTTGCGTTAAAAATGGATTCAATGGATACGAAAACCTTAGAAATGTTGAGAAACTCTTTCGGCAATGATACGCTAAAGAAAACCGTCGCTTACGATTGGCATGGACGCTTCAGAAGAGTTCGAGGATTACGATGTAGTGATGGCTGCCGACATCGAACACATGATTTCAGTCTGCAACACTCATCAAATGCATCATTAAAGGAGTTGAGACATAGGTTTATGAATACAACACGCAATCCAAACATCAGGCGAGTAAGCGGCGAGCTCCAAATGAACCAAGCCCAAAAAGACTACGTCGTTTTCAAGTCAAAAAAGAAAACGATGCTCACTGTTATTAAGAATTACCATAACTCTGTGGGCAAAAAGGTAAGGTGAATTTGGTTGTAAAATGAAAAATCTTTATTTATTCTTGTAAATCAATTTTATTCCCTTCAAAATAATCCCCTCTCGATGAAATACACTTACACACCAACTATTTTTCCAATCCCCGAAACATGCCAAATAGTCCATTTCAGGTATAGCCATCAGCACCTTCTTCGATTCAGCTTTTATCTTCTCAATCTACTCGAAACGCGTTCCCCGTAGTGGTCTCTTGAGTTTTGGGAATAGCCAGAAGTCACACGGAGCCAAATCAGGCGAATACGGTGGTTGCGGAAATGGTCACGAAGAACGAGTGCAGTGTGAGACGGTGAGTTGTTGGCCCATAATTCTGGTCTTTTTAGACGAATTGCTTCACGTAAACGACGCATAACGCTCGAATAATATTCCTTATTAACAGTTTGGCCAGCTGAAAAGAATTCATAGTGCACCACACCTCGAAAATTGAAAAAAACTGTCATCATGACCTTTATATTTGAACGACTTTGACGTGCTCTTTTCGGTCTGGCCTCGCCTTTAGCGCGATATTCGCTTGATTGGTCGGTTGTTTCAGGGTCGTAAGCATAAATCCAAGTCTCATCTCCCGTAATGATGCATTTGAGCTTGTCCTGATAGTCTGAAAGCATTGTTTCACACACATCAACGCGACGACTGTTTTCCAAGAAATTGAGAGTTTTCGGTACCAAACGAGATTTGACTTTTCGTAGGCCCAAATGGTCTTTCAAAATGGTTTTCACAGATCCTTCTGATATTCCGATCATATCAGTAAGGTCTTTAACAGTCAACCAACGCTCAATAAAATCAGACATTGTAAAAATCGAAAAATGCACTCTTGGCCGTTTGGTAAACACAAGCGTAAATATATTACTGATAATGACATTCACATGAAAGTCTGTCCAGATGTTATTAACAGTGCTGCCAACTCATGAAAAAATAACTAGAGCGAAATTTTAGTCCCGCGAAGTTTGACAAATAAATTCACCTTACTTTTTGCCCACAGTAGTACATTTTCGCCAGCAGGTCAGACAGTTAATACTATGACTAAGACTATTATTTGGGCATTATGATACGATTGCGTGAAGCAATTCGCCAAAAAAGAAAGGATTTGTGTGAAAAGAACTCGTGGAATTTGCACTATGGTAACGCTCCGTCGCACAGTGCCATGAGTATCCGTGAATTTTTTACCAAGAACAAAACGAATACCATCCAACAGCCATCGAATTTACCTCATATGGCTCCTTCTGATTTTTTTCTGTTTGATCGAGCTAAAAAACACTACGTGGATCGCGTTTTAACAGCCGAAAGGAAGTAATGAAAAAATCGAAGGCGGCTATATTCTGATGGCTATACCGAAAATAGAGTTCCAGGAATGTGTCGAGAGCTGCATCGAACGCTGGCATTAGTGTGTTGCAGTTGATGGAAAGTACTTTGACGGCGATAATATAACTTTTGAGGAATAAACTTGTAATGGGAATTGTCTGAATATATTCCGGGAACTTTTGACGTGATAACGTTTTATAATTCGATTTAGCTGGCTGCACGCACGAAAAAATGTGTCGTTTCCTTACTCAATCGTCGTTACCTTGCTTGAACTGCAAGCGAGAGCGCGGAACGAACGACAAAGAGCACAATCGGCCCCCGCGTTCGGCAACGTTCGACATTTGGCTCTGTCCTACTTGAGTAAGCATATATATGTATGTATATGCGCATTTGTATATAAATTCACATACTTGTATTTGCATATGACTTCTTGCTGTGTGCAAGGTAATGAACCATTTCTCTGTTGAGAATAGGACGATGATAGAAAAAGTAGGAAATGAAAGGGAGTGTTTCGAGTGTAAAGTGTCTTGAAAAAGTCAAATCGATGATGATGCCTCTTAGTGTTGTTGACTTATTAACGTCTGATGCACAATCGAAATTGAAGATATCTTTCATAAATTTGATAAATGTTTCGTCATTTTTCACGTTTGTGTAAATGTAACTTGACCTATTCCATTGCAATTCCATTTACCTCCTCCTCTATATCCATACAAAATATATATCAAACAAATAAAATTAAAATTTTGTTTTGAAAATTGCAACCATTCCATCAATATTTTCTTATGACGTTGTCACGTTAAACTATCGTCAGTAAACCGACTTTACAGACAACCTCTTTTTTTCATGAAGTTGGGATACATCCGTTTGAGAAAAAATCACGCTATACATCTCTTTTAATGTTTTAAATTTATCTTTAACTAATTTTCGTTAGGTTATAGGCTTTTTTTTAATAAAAGCTATGTGAACTAAAATTCTAAGCTTTGTTCATAGTTCAGCTCTTTTATCAGCATTTTTAGTAAACTTTTCCCAAATTAGTCTAATTTATTACAAGAATTTCTTGGACGCTTGAATGAACACCAAGAACGCGGTCACCACATCAAATATAGAGCACCAGCATCAAGCTTGAATAAAATACATTCCTGTGGATTGATGAGCTCAATGATTTTAGTAATTGCTGTTGAAAATGGGTAGCTGCCACAAAATCACGTTCGGTTGCATATTCGAAGCCAAGAAAGTCTAATTATTTGCGTAAAAGTGCACAGGAACGTATCGAAGCGCACTTGGCATTCAATAAAGTACCGTTAACTGCTGTGCTGATAGAAGCATACAAACACATACACATAATAAAAAAAATAAAATATAATACCAGTGTTTGCATAAATACTTCTATAAAGATGGATTAAAAAGGTATGCATTCCCAACAACAACTGAGTTGGCATTGAAGCGTAGCTAAGACAAATTGGCTCAAAGCCAGTAGCGTGTCGTAGCGGTTACAAATAATTGTGTATGCGCACGTCTCTATCTGAGTAATGTGAATGGATAAAATAAAGAATGGGCCAAGAAGGCATTGAAGCTGAGTATTCTGGTAACTCGAACTACGAAGCCAGTGAGTTCGTATTAGAAAACGCGCAGAAATAAATTTAAGGAAGTAACTGATATGCTTTGCGTTGGGCCGGGTTCTCACACAACATATAAAGTTTGTAACACCCTCTCTTGTTCGAAAACATATTCCATAAGGATCTGGCGTAACACTTTTTACCCTAACTATGTCCAAAAATTGACAAAATTAGATACTTTTAATAACATTTTAATATCTCACCCACCAACGAAATGGGATATATTATTGAAAATGAATTTTTTATTAAATTAATTTTTACAATACATTAATTTTTACAGAAAAAACTCAATATACTTATTTTTTCGAAACCTAAAATTGTGTTTTGTGAGGTGAGATTAGAAATTGAGATATTTACATGGGGTTGCCTTAGGCTGAGATAATCTTAAAAGCATATCGATGGTTTTCGAGAGGTGGGTCAGTATTTTAGATAATTGATGCGCCAATTCGATCACCTGACAAAACGACACTAACGCCATCTCTCAGAATTGCTTCAAGATTCGCTTATGACGCTTTTCCAGATAAAAATATATAAACTCTGTAGTTGATTTTTGCTTTTAACGGCAGAACTCCGAATTTGAGTTAATTTTGAGTTGTGTCGCTTTTCTCGAAAACCATCGATATATTTGCAATAGGCAAAAAAACTGAGACGGTCATTCTTAACACGCCAAACACCTCTCGAAGGGAGGTAGAAGAGCCCTTCTGCTTCATCCCCGAATAGCAATTAAAAGTCCACCGTATGAGTACCTTTTGGTCAACGCCCGTTTTACATCGGTTACACGACAGTTACGAATTGTGGCTTTGTTGGTTTGAAGAGCTCCCAAGAGCGTCTTTTTCCACGTGTGGTCAGAAAGATTTTGCAACCCCGCAATCGCTGAGTTTAGCTCAAAGGTACCTCAGAGAACCCAAACCCTCCCTTTGACTAGAGAAACTATTACTCGGATTTCGTGCCCGTCCTAGCTGATGAGCAAAGTAGTTTGCAATAGCTCTGTGACTAGGCAACTATATGAGTTTCAAATCAGCATCGCGCCTAGGGCTCTGATTGTCGCTTGGGTGTCGAAGTAAATGTTTTTATATTCTTCAAAATAGTTACACTAGTGATAACAGCGACCTTTGCTTGGAACCAACTATGGTATAAATATTTAGAGATGATAGGGAACTCCTCGTGGCAGAACTCCTTGTGACCCATATGAGCATTCCTAGCAAATTTAATTTCTCGGTACACTCAATGACTAATTTGGACTTAACCTCAGATGATAACAATGTATTGAATGCCGTCTGTCGCTCAGAATAGCAATTCACTCAGTCTGCAGGTTTCTATCTTAGTTCAATTCTGCACAAAGATACACATCCGGCATTCATTTCCTCCTAGTAGATGCTGGGAAAACTACCCATCGGTGAGCCGCTACGTTAGAGGTCGCATTGTTTTCGTGAAGGATGATTCTTATTCGGCGTTTGGTTTTCCTTAATTCTGCGGAGACTTCTGGCAAACAAGGAGTTATGTACCACTCAGTATTGATTGAGTGCAGGCCACCATTTGAGGTGCTTCTTCCGCAAATAACTTTTATTGGATTAAGCTCGCCTTTAACTCCCATACTGCAGATTGCTGTTTTTTTTCAGCTCTGTGCATACATCCAAAATTCGTTGTTGTGGTTGTTGCTGTTGTAGTTGTAGAAACAGCATAAATATTCCCCTTACATATACTTGGAATACTGCTGAAGTGACACTCCTTGGCCGGATAATAATCCAGGTCATTCCGGTTACGTAGGATCGACTGTCTTAAGAACGATCCAAGATTCGCGGTGTCATAGGCGTGCTTTGAACCACCGCTCCTGAATTTCTTCAACATTTCTTTACACCAATCGACACAAGGCAATTGCAATTGTCGCATTATATGGCATCCAACGAGAACAAATCAATTGACAACCAAATATTCAATATTGAAAGTGTGCCCCATTCAGTCTCACTAATGTTCAAGGATGCCTCTATCTCACGATATGTCACATGACGATCTTGTCTTATCAAATGGTACAAAGCATTGATTGTTTTTGGCCCAACAACTTGACTTCACGTACAATAGAATGAGAAGGAAATAGAAGAACTTGATATTAAATTCAGAAACAAGTATTAGCTATGGGTAATCGGTTCGCTTTAAGCTTAGGGGTAGTCAGAATTTTCAAAAAATTGTATTTTTTTTGCATTTTCTTAAAGTATAATATCTTAAAAATATTGTGTGAAAATTTGAAGTGAATGCGACTAATACTTTTCGAGTTGTTCAACAATTAACAAAGAGCGCTCGGGCGCTCCGGAGCGTTTGAGAGCAAATAGCAAACAATTTTAAATGCGCTTTTCTCAAAACTATGTTTTTTGAACTGGCGATCACTGTAACTTAAAAACCGCTTGGTAGATTTCAATAAAATTTATACTGTTTTTGAAAAACATAAAAAAACTCGTGCCTGTCGCAGGATTTTATTTTGAAAAATGTCGATTTTTTTTAACAATTAATTGTTGGTTTTTCTCGAAAATCTGAAAAATATTTCCTGCGGCCACCATATTGTTAATTTTGAAAAAAAAAAAATCGATCAGGCACAAGACTTTCTATTAATAAAACTAATTTCTCTTCTCTGATTGATTTTAGATGAATCTCCAACGACTTGAGCAAGGGGCTCCATACAAACAGCGATAACTTTTACAATTTAATTTTTTTTTTAATTTTGCTAAAGCCAAGTCGAAATATGATGTATTAAAGCTATGTTTTTATTTTTGTAAAATTAAGCAATTGACAAGCAAAACAAAATTATTAAAAATCATAATTTTTTCGGGCCTCTGCCTACCCTTATTATAAGGGGAAGCAAATACGCAAATACTTCTCTACAATCAAATGCTTAAACCAATTTGAACGTATGGGGTTGCT
>JAYXIM010051826.1:0-12801 GCA_037575425.1 Anastrepha fraterculus | reverse complement strand
CGAGGTTTCTCTGCATGTTACATCTACATAAATATATAGATGTGCAAGTATTTCTATTTATAACGGCTTCTGTGTCGAGCAAAATCAAACAAAGAAACATCCATTATTTTTCTAAGTAATTTGATACTAATCTCATATTTTAATACGAGGGTCATTCGAAAAGTTCATACACGGTCGGAGGGATGGCACTACTGGCGCCTATCGAAGTTATGTTTAGTTAGTAACATATCTTCAAAGAATACACAGCAAGTTTCAGCCAGATCGGTATATTTCGCTTGAATCGAAGAAGTCGAGTGATTTTCCGTTTTCCATCACGACAACTCACCACCTCAGCAGTTCGTGGTTATGGTCGCAAAGCTAATTGAAAAAGGACTCCAGACTTGGCTCTAGGGGGGTTAGATGGGAAAGTGATGCGTACAATATAGCCACTCCTCTCCAATTGGCAACCTCTACCCACTGTCCAGGACCTGATGCCCTGGACTTGGTACTCCCTGTTTTCGCTAACGAGGCTCTGTCGACCGGTGACAAGGCGGTATAACCTTGTCAGCACTTTAAGCTAAGGTGTCGAGGTACCCGTGCCGAGAGCTGCATGGCTGGTAGTGTCTAAATAACCAGTCTCTAACGGTCCCCTCCAACGCCCAGGCAAGGTCGGTTGTATTAAGTGCCTTACCACGGCATGCCGGCTCTGCCGTGGCGGACCACCCCTTCCGTGCCTACTCGTGGGACCAAAAAGCTAAATGGATTCTAAAACAAATAAAAAACCAACGAAGTAGTAAAGGAGTTAACGGAGAGTGTGCTGGGCACTCTCTCCGAGGACGATCTTCTGGCTTCCAGCCAGGAAACGATCGTCGAGCCAGGTACAAGCGGTGCAAAACACAGCACCCCGCTTCTAAGACCAAGCCTTCTCCAGTCAGCTACCAAGACGACCTCTGGTGAGGTAATCAAGGTGGCCTCTGGAAAGGTCTCCTTGGGGGCCTCTGGTAAGGCCGCCAAGGTGACCCCTGGCAAGGATGCCCCGGTGACCACTGCGAAGGTCACCAAAAAGAAAAAGAACAAGAAGTCGTCCGGTACCCTACTCAAAGCGCGCTACCTGAGGGCGAAATTCATTCTGGCAAAGATTGCCAAGAATGAACAAGCCGGTAAAGCGCACGAGCGGGACGCTGAGGACCGTGTGAAGTACGAGGCCGCGATCAGGGAGTACGAGGCCGCGTCCGCAGCAAAATTAAGCCAGCCACAACAACAACCACAACAACAGCCAAAACCGGCACGGAGCTCGGCTAAACGCAACCGCTCACAGGATGTGAGTGGACGCGTAGCCAAAAGGAGCAAATACTCCTCAACCCAGGGGACTGGGGGCCCTTCAACCAGTGCGGCAGGCGCGGCCTCGAGGGCGGCTTACAGTGAGGTGGCCAGAGATCATCTCCAAGTTGCCCTCGTGGACGCAAAAACCAATAGTGGAAGGGCGGTGTTACCCCTTTGGGATGCCATTGAGGGACGGCTATCGGGCATGGTCGTCAGACACCTCATGGATAAAAAAGGGCCAGCTCCGCTCTTTGACTCGGGTGAAATCTGTCGAGGCTGTAGGGTGATAAAATGTGCCAATCAGTACTCGAAGGAGTTTCTGGAGAAGAGCCTTGCTACGGTTAGCAACGCCTGGGAAGGGCTTTCGCTAAAGCTCATCCCTGCCTCAGAAATTCCCAGGCGACCACGAGCCAGAATCTGGTTGCCGAAAATGGAATTGGACAGTTCGGAAATTGTCCCGTGTCTCAAGCTACAGAATCCTGAGGTTCCTATGGATGACTGGTCTGTCATCAAAGTAGAAGAACCTCAGCAGCATAGCTCAGCCATACTACTGCTGATCAACAACGAGTCGCTGGAGGCACTCGAAAAACAGCAGTTTAAACTTCGCTTTGGCCTCAGGTTGGCCAAAGTGAAGGTCTTCCCCGCCTCTGTCGCCCTGGACGATGACTTGGAGAAACTGGGGGACGACACCAAGAAGCTGCTCGACGATCTACGGCTGTCTGGGACGGACGCAGACTCTGAGCTGGGGGAGCAGTCGTAAAAAGGTAAGTAACACTTTTGAACAGGTTGTTAAAAGTATTACAAATTAACCTTCGTCATTCTAAACTAGCCACAGATAACCTACGAGTCACCCTCCGGGAGGAGGACATCGATGTCTGCCTGATTCAGGAGATATGGATCTGGCAGCATAAAATCATGGGACTGAGGGACAGATCCTATGACCTTTTTTATGTCCAAACTGATGGTAAGCCAAGGGCCTGTATCCTAGTAAGGAACACAATTAATGCCTTTTTGCTGTCTAATTTCAGTTCACCGGATGTGACTGCGGTCAGGGTGGAACCATCCAGTGGCAGTTGCTTCTGCTTGGTGTCTGCCTACATGGCCCATGACAGATCGGCGCCTCCTGAGGAGTTGCAACATCTAGTGGATACTCTCCAGCCCAAGAAGGAGAACATCCTGATCGGATGCGATGCGAATGCCAGACACACCATTTGGGGCAGCAGCGAGATCAATGAACGGGGTGAGTCTCTGTTTGATTTTATACTAAGCCGTAATTTACTTATCTGGAACAAGGGCAACTCCCCAACTTTTGTCTTCCCGGCATCGGGAACATCAAGTGGTTGGGAGGAAGTTCTTGATATCTCTCTTTCTACTAACTCATCTGCTGTTAGGGTTGAAAATTGGACGGTCTCCCAGAGGAACTCGTTTTCGGACCACAGGTTGATCCTCTACGAAATCGATTTCGTTCGGGAGACCTTACTACCCCGCAGGAACCCTAAACGAACAGACTGGTCTCTTTTCCACAGGGTTTTCTGCAAGAAGCTGAATAGGAGTAAGTTCTTGACTTCCAATAAGGAACAACTGGACACGCAAGTTAGACACCTAGAAGGGTCCTATCAGACTGCCTTCAAAGTAGCCTGTCCAGTATCCTTTAGCAAGAAAGACTTTCCTCCCTGGTGGAGCAAGACGCTGACCGACTTGAAAGAGAAGGTTAGGAGAGTCTTCAACAAATGTTACCAAATAAGAAACTTTCAAGATTACCGGGAAATCTTGAAAGCTTATAAGAAAGCCATTAGAGATGCGAAGCGCAACTCTTGGAAAGAGTACTGCGAATCCATCGAATCCGTAAGAGATTCGGCCAGACTCAGCAGGGTCCTATCCAAGGCCCACTCCTGTAAAACTCTTGTCAAAAGAGAGAACGGGGAGTGGGCTGAATCTGCAGGCGAATCCTTAAAAATCCTTATTGATGCCCATTTCCCGGAAAACTCTATTGATCCGGTCTGTAACGAAGACGCGAACCGGCAGGAGGGGTTACCTGTGATGTCCCTGACACCGGTCTTGTCCGTCAACAGAATAAACTGGGCAATCGAGGGCAAAGGTGGTAGCATATGCCGATGACTTGGTCCTGATGGTCTCAGGTCCCTTCCCATCAGTAATGGCTGAAATTCTGGAAGGAGCACTGGCTACACTCAGCAGATGGGCCGCCAGTTGCGGTCTCAGAGTCAACTCTGACAAAACAGAGTTGATGCTATTCACCAGAAAATACAAGCCTCCACCCTTTAAGCTTCCTAGACTTAACAACCAGTGTCTTACACTTTCATCGGAAGTCAAGTATCTTGGTGTAATACTTAACCCCAAGCTCCACTGGAAGCCGCACATAGAAAATCGAGTTAGGAAGGCTAATATAGCCTTCTACGCCTGTAAATCTATGTTCGGCAAAAAATGGGGCCTCAAGCCACGTGTCGTACTCTGGATGTACAACTTAGTGGTTCTGCCAATTTTGACATACGGTTGCCTAGTTTGGTGGGTAGCTCTTCAGAAGGGCTACAACTTCACTAAATTAGAGAGAGTGCAGAGAACTGCATGTGTAGGCATCACTGGTGCCTGTAGGACATGTCCCACCGCTGCGCTCAGCGTTATTCTCCACTTAATTCCTGTGGATCTGCAGGTTAAGTCCATTGCTGCTCAGAGTGCTATTAGACTGAAGGAGTTTGGCCTTTGGAGGCAACTCCCTGTAGGGCATAGCAGCATTTTGAAGCAGATCTCCCCTTCCTTCTCTGATATTCGCACCGACCTCTCCATCCGCAAACTGTGCTTTGAGGGTTGTGCTAGGGCTATCTTTCCGAGCAGGCAAGATTGGAAAGAGGGGAGAGTTGTTGCGGATATAGATGCCTCTGTTTTCACTGACGGATCCAAAATGGAGTCTGGAGTGGGAGCGGAGGTCTACTACAAATCAGCCAGCATTTCGGTCTCCTATAAACTGCCGGAGACAAGCAGCGTCTTTCAAGCAGAGGTCTTCGCGATCCTGCAGGCATGCAAAATGCTTCGGGATCGCTGCTGGGAGGGAGACATTAAAATTTTTTCCGATAGCCAAGCTGCAATCAAGGCACTGTCGTCGCCGAATTGCAGCTCTCTTCTCGTGAACTCCTGCAAGGAGGAACTTAAACGCCTCGAACGTGCAGGAAACATTTCCCTCATCTGGGTTCCTGGGCACAGGAATATAGAGGGAAATGAAATTGCCGATGAGCTTGCCAGGAAGGGGGCGGCAGAACCAAATCCAGCTGCCCTCTTCTCAGACATCGGCATCCCCTTGGCCGTCGTTAAAGGGAAACTACACAACTTCTTTCTAAGAAAGGCGCAAGACAGATGGAGGTCTGTCTCATCGTGTGCCATTTCAAAAGCACTATGGCCTCAATATGACATAAACAGAACGCTTAAGGTGATGGGAACTCCCCGCCATTCAATTTCCAAACTCATTGCGGTGATCACTGGCCACTGGGTGATCGGCACTCACGCGGAGAAGCTTGGAATTCCGTACAACCCCCATTGCAGAAGCTGTGGGGATCCTGCAGAGAAAGAGACTGTGGAACACTTTCTCTGCAGATGTCCGGCCTTGGCGGCTAGGCGCTTGAGATTCCTCAGCGTCCCCTTTGGGGATGACTTGATGAAATTCTCCAGCCTAGATCCCTTTTCTCTCCTCCGCTACATCAACAGCACTGGATGGCTGTAGACGGGCTTATCTCCTCCCTTAATCCTTTCACAGGTAGTGGTCCACTTTATGGTATCAAAACGGCACGTAAGTGCTACTTGTAGTGTACCTGGGGTACTCTTGCTATCTTACCTACCTACCTACCTGGCTCTATCGGATTCCGCAAGCTACTATTTATTCCCCAATTTGAAGAAATGGGTGGTGCGAAAATGATTTTATTCAAACGAGGAGGTGAAAGCAGAAACGAATTGCTTTTTCGTACTTGAGCAAATCCTATTATTCCGAAGGGATCAACAAACTATAACAGCATTGAAGAAAGTGTATAAGCCTAAAAGAAGGGTCTGTCGAAAAATAAAAAAAGGTTTTCCCCAAACAATTAAGTGTTTGTCTGAAGAACCTGTATTTCTTTGAGATACAACTTGCACATAAAACGTCAGTCATCCACGCTTCACTTAATGTTTTTAGCCACCAAAATCAAGTGGCGGGGCATTGACGATAATTGAAGTTTAGCAGAGATAGAAAAAGTTTTATTTTGACTCCTCGATTTTATAATAACTTAAAAATTTTATTTAAATCAAGCCGTCATGGCTTTTATTTAAAAATTACACAAACAAAAACATTCGCAGAAAGTTTCCGAGTAGTGGGTGCCGCTTAGCAAAACGTCGACGATGTTTTGATTCGCGATATATGAGGTTTCTGATTTTGAGCGGAGGTTATGAATCGAATGGAGAATCCCTTGAAAATCTATGGAATAAGGTTACAGAAAGGCCAATTTTGTGCTTTATAATGTCTCAAATTCATAAAACTAGTACGCTATATTAGGTTTGACAACAAAAATACTCGTCACGAACGTAGATCACCTAGAAGGGAACTGTGCGAGAAGTACATAGAGCTCACGTCAAAAGGTTTTGCACATTCCGCTCAAAAACAGTACAGTTGACGACAAGTTATTGGCATTTCGAGGAAGTTGTCCATTCAATCTGTAAATTCCATCGAAGTCTGCTAGGTATGGCATTAAAGTATCGATGCTTTATGACAGCAATATCCAAGTGTATATTGAGGCAATACTTGGATTGGGATAAGGCGTGGAAATAGAACATGTTAGCCTAATTCGAAAAGGTAGTTCGCCAGCGTCCAGTTTTTCTTCAGTAGGGAAGAGCCATTGTTACGGTATGTTCCAAAAAAAACAAAACGTACGTTTGTCAATGTATTGATCACCTTCCAGCACGACAAAGAAGCATTACTTGGCGAAAGAAAATTACCAGCAATGATAAATTTGCTTGTATTGTACAATTAATCAAAAGCCATGATTTAAATATTTCAAAGATGAGCTCTTTAACAGACCATTATTCGGCTCTGAGCGAATTTGACAGAATCAGCTGATGGGCTGACGTCACTTGAAGTGAGTTTACAAACAAAAACTAAGATCGTGTTGGTAATATACGGAAAACAGCAACCAATGGTACTGCGTCGCCAACTGAGCGAATACTGATTGGACGACTGTATGAATACATGTGAAATAATCGTGTGAAATTCGGCTGCCGAGTCTCGAAGTGACAGGACGGCCAAATTTCCCCTCACAATTTTCTTTTTTACTATAACTAAATAGCATACCTGGTAGTCTATCATCCTGAGACCTAATAACAATTAGTTGTGAATTACTCCATCAAAGAAACAACTAGTCGCTGGCTCTACGCTTTGGAATGAAAACACAATAGATATTTCGGCACTTAATGAATATAATTTATGGCTCGACATTACTGATCGCCGAAATGAAATGAAAAGTGCAAGCGCGACTCTTTTTGGAAGAACTATGTAGGTTTGGCAGTTACTTAAAGTAAATAAAGTTTTTGTTTATCGCACCATTACTTGTTACAATGATACTGACAGCATCGCGAAACGTCATGGAGGTGGTCATCAAAAGACTGCACCGTCACGTGAAATGATTCAAAAAGTGTAGAAGCGACTTGAGCGAAATCCGCGACGAAGTGCCAATCAAATGGCGAAAGAACTGAAAATATCAGACCGTAGCATCCGACGCATACTGAAAAATGATCTCGAACTCAAGCCTTACAAGATTCAAAAGGCGCATGATTTCACACCAAAGCAGCAACAAGTCAGACATGAGAGAACGAAGGAGTTGCTTCGTTTGGTCGAAAGCGGTCAATTTCTGAACATTGTCTTTTCTGACGGGAAAATTTTTCACATTGAGCAATTCGTAAAATCTAAAAATGAAAGAGTTTATTTGACCGACCGTTCATACGAGAATTTGAGTCATCGATTGATCACCAGGAGGCATCACCCGCCACAGATAATGGTTTGGGCCGCTGTAACCGCAGATGGGCGCTCTCAAATCGTTTTTATCGATCCTGGTGTCAAGATAAATGTGAAATATTATCGGGAAAGTATTTTGGAGGTTGCTTTGAAGCCATGGGCAGACAAACATTTCCGTTTGGACGCTTAACAGGACTCGGCACCGTATCACAAAGCTCGCGTGCATCAAATATGGCTCAAAAACAACGTTCCGAACTTCACAACGTTCACACAGTGGCTCTCAAATTCCTTAACCGGATATAAATCCGAGTCGTTCCGGTTACGTAGAACCGACTGTGGCGGGAACGAGAGAGGACGCTTCCTGTAAGCTGGTTTCATCTGCACAATTAGAGTCTTAAGAACCATTGCCATAAAAAAAAATGGTGGTTCAAAAACATTAGTGCTGTCATCTGGCGCTAGGTGGTTCATGCTAGTCTTGCTAAAAGCTCAGCTGTGGAGCAGCTACCGTGTACTACTGCGAAAAATTCAAGTAACTCTTACCATATTTAAATAATTTATGCTTTTGCTGTTAAAAATTTTAACTGACGAAGAATTGTTTCAAAAATGAATAAAGTTCGAACTTTTTGTCATTGAGCATTGAATGGGTGAAATTTCATTGCTGAGGATAATAAGTGCATCACCATGGAATTCTAATTTTCAACTATGTAATGTTAGAATAGGTTAGATGGCGAACGCAATTCACCCCTAAACGAAGCTCTGCCTAAACTGACATTTCTTGAAGTGCGAGACATTCCCACTGGAAGTTCTGGAATGGCTGCATGGAATCTACCTTTTCCTCATTTCGACAAAAAGAAAATTCAGTGACTAGGTCAAGTTTTGTGAAAGGATGCGAATACGTCCACCCTAACAGGATTCAAGTGCCACAACCAGGCTTTCACGTTAATTTGAGCCTTGCAATAATTGCTTTTTTTGCTATTGAGAGGCCAGCATTAATGTTATAAATATTATCAAATAGCACATTTTTGTTATGTAAGTAACTGTGACCTCCAATGACTTTATCATTCATCCAGTGTGTTTGGTGTACCACCTGTGTCTGAGATATGTGTGAGTGTACGCTGAACATTCAACTCTTATTGCCCAGCACTCATTCGCTCACCTAAAGTAAAAGTGTGTATATAAGCATAAGGCATAACGTCTGCTCTCCCTCCCTATCAGTTGTTGGCCCAACACTTTTCCGTATTTGTCTTCACTTCGCTGTACTTTCTTTGTTGTGCTGGTCTTTTTTCGCTTATGCTCAGGCGAAAACCATTTATTTTATGTAGTTCCCACCATTTCCGCATAGGTCGCGTGCGCTTCACTTTTGTGCTTGTGATACACTCCACTCCACTACACTCTTCCTTTGTTTGTTTCCCATTTTTCTTTGTAACATTTTGCAAGGACTGTTTACTCATTTCCCGTGATCTTCGCGTATATCTGCCTGAGTCTGCCTACCAGCCGCCCACTCACAATGTCCTCTGTGATTGCTCGCTTCACTTTTTATATGTTTCTCTTTTTTGTTTTCTGTTTTTGATATGCTACAGCTCAGTTCAGTTGCAAGTTTTTCTATTTTATAGAATTTTTCTGTATACCATTTCATGTCTCTCGTCCGTTTCGGTTTGTTATCTTAAAACAGCTAAGTATGTTTTGTATGAAAAATGGAAAAATATGGACAATGCAAAAAATTAAAAAAAAAAGAAACAAATCCGATAGCTGGACTCATATTTTTCCTTATCGGCGGATGGTGGATTACACAGCGCCAAAGGAAGATAGCTGGAGTGAGTATTGGTTGTGGCTTTGGTAGCAGTAAGGTCGTTGCAGCCCATTCAATATAAACAAAACCAGCAAATACAAGGTGTGTTCAAAAAGTATTGCGAATTTTGAATTTTCGCAGGCTACGCATATTCGAATTTCCATTTTTTTGTGACAATATGTTGGTATTCATGTCTCTCACTCATGCCGATGAGTTCGGCCATTTTGAATGTTCAGTTAATTGTTCACAGCTGCTTTGCTTGCACCTGTTTCGGCTCGACTTCGATTTTTACCTATTCAAAAAGATGGATCAAAGAACCTGTATCAAATTTTGTGTGAAAAACAAAATTAAGTGCGCAGATGCATTCCGAATGTTGACTGTGTCATACGGAGAAGCTATTTTGGACCAAAGCAACGTGTATGGGTGGTACAAAATGTTCTCAGAAGGCTGAGAAGATAGGAACGACGAAAAGCATGAAAAGCGTACCGGACGCCCGAGCACTTCAACAACAGGCGAAAAAATTGATGAAGTGAAGATAATGGTATTGGCTAATCGACGAATCACCGTTAGGGAAGTTGCTGAGAACCTAGACATATCGATTGGCTCGTGCTATTCGATTTTTTGCAATGATTTGGGCATGAGACGGGTCGCCGCAAAATTCGTACCAAAACTGCTCAATTTCGACCAAAAGCAGCATCGCATGAACATTGCTAATGATAAGTTGGACTCTGTCCGCGACGACCCAAATTTGCTCCAGAGGGTCATAACTGGTGACGAATCGTGGGTTTAAATGGAAGCTGCCGCACGAACCAAGACCGAAAAAAGCGCGCCAAGTTCGGTCGAATGTAAAAGTTTTGCTTACGGTTTTCTTCGATTTCAGGGCATCATGAGTTCTTGCCACAGGGTAAAACGGTCAATAAGGAATATTACCTGCAAGTTATGCGCAATTTGCGCGAAGCAATCCGCCAGAAACGCCCGGATTTGTGGAAGAACAAAAATTGGCTCTTGCATCACGATAACTCCCCTGCTCACACATCGTTGCTTGTGCGCGACTTTTTGGCCAAAAACAACACACTAATGATGCCACAACCACCGTATTCCCCAGATCTGGCCCCCTGTGACTTTTTCTTGTTCCCGAAACTGAAGAGGCCCATGAAAGGACCACGCTACGCTACGATTGACGAGATAAAGACGGCATCAAAGGAGGAGCTGAACAAGATAAAAAAAAATTTTTGAAGTGCTTCGAAGATTGGAAACAACGTTGGCACAAGTGCATAATATCTCAAGGGAATTGCAAAAAAGGATATTAATGAATAAATAGGTAATTTTTGGAAAAACACAAAATTCGCGATACTTTTTGAACACACCTTGTATATCAACTATGCGCCGCTTATAGTGGCGCAAGCTTCTATTGTCCATTTACTAGTTTGTAATTAGTTTTACGACGTTTTCTTTGCTGTTTGGCAAAGTGAAGTATTCATACGAGAGAACGCGTTCTGCTCTCGCAAAAAAACTGTGTTAATTGTATTTTTGAGTTATTTATTTCTTTATTAGTTTTGAGGTTTAGAAATAGAATCCCAGGCGGCAAAAATCATTTTCGACACCTGCTTTTCTTTGCTTTTCATGGAGGTCAAAAAGCTGCCGAAGCTCCCCGAGACATTTACGACGTGTTTGGAGAAGGTGTCATAGGCGCGTCTACACCACTGAAATGTTTTGCAAAGTTCAAAAATGGCGATTTTAACGTCAATGACACGTCCCGCAGCGGAAGGCCTTCTGAATTCAAAGAAGAACGTCTCAAATCACTTTTGTAGAAGAACGGTCGCCAAACCAGTCGTGAATTAGCGTAAAAAATGAACTGCGATAATAAAACAATTCTCAATTACCTTCATTCAATGGGGTGTACCGCAAAATTGGGGGCCTGGGTGATTCATGAGCTCAACGAAAGAAAAGAAAGTCGCCTTCAAATTGCTTCTCAGCATCTCGCCTGCCATCGAGCAACACGCGGTCATAAACAACGCTCTTTGTACCGAATTGTCACGGCAGAGAAGAAATGGTGCCCATACATCAATATGAAGCAAAGAAAGGAGTGGGTGCCTCCAGGAGATACGCCAAAGCCGAAAGTCAAACCGCATCTTCATCCAAAGAAAATCAAGATATGTGTTTGGTGGGAGGACATGGTGCACTGGGAAATGCTCGAAAAGAATGCCACGGCCCACAAGGAGCTCTACATCGCGTGAATGAGGCTATTCGCCTGAATAGATCTAATCAATATGGTCAAAATATACTCCTTCACGACAACGCTAGGTCCAATATATTGCACAAGTCGTCAAAGCTTCACTCCAAGAACTCGAATGGGAGATCTTTCAGCATCCGCCGTATTCTCCGGACTTTGCATCGACTGATTACCATCTTTTCCGGTACCTGTCATACCATATGAAAGGCATTACCTTCGATAACGAAGAGACCCTTAAAAACTGGCTCAACAACTTCTTTGACAACAAACCAGGCGATTTTTGGTGGAACGGCATAAACAAATTGATCGGGAGGTGGGAAGAGATTATAAAGAGCAAAGGCGAATGTATAATTGATTAACTTATTGATATAATTATTGTTTTTTTTTGTTTAAATAAAAAAAAAAACACGGTAAAAACGCTTCGAACTTATTCCCTAACCTAATATATGTATATATTTTCCCGTGGGTTCTAGATGGAACATAGGGCCTCTTGGTCTCAGTAATTAATATGTTTAAAATGAGTACGGGACTAGTCTTCTGCATCCGATACCACCAGGCAGACAAGACGTAGGAGTTTCTTCCCTGCTGATGGAAGGGTTATATTACCTTGACTCGGTCGACAGAGCCTAGGGCTACTAAGTCCAGGACAAAAAGTCTGGGTGGCTTCAGTTGGTGAATATTGTTTGTTGAAAAGGAAAAATCAAAATCAACATACATATATAAATTATGTTGAAAGAACTCTCAGTAGGTACATTATAGAAAATCCTCTCAGGAAGTACGGAACAAACCAAAACACAGACGAAATGGAGAACCAAAGAAAAATAAACCAACAAAAGCTATTCGCGGAAGAAGCACATCAAAGCAAATGCTCGTCCGTTTTTTTTTTCAGAAAATCTAATTGTCACTGTACCACTCGAGAAACTTAAAACATTCAACTGAGCAGTGCACAAGCAACAAAAGTTTTGGAAGAATTCAAGAAAACCAACCGCCGTAGACGAAGACAATGCGATCTCTCACTTATAAGCTCACAGAACAGAGTTTTTGAACACTTAAAACATCGAATTAATGGATCATAGGCCGTACAACCCTGCTTAGCACCTAATAATTCCTTTTACTCCAAAGCATTAAAAAAAAAATTAAAAAAAGAATAAATATTAATTTAATTATAATAACAGTTCGTTTTGGAGATATTCACTTCTGGGTGGCAACGATCTTTGAAAATTGATTCAAGCGAATACAGAAGTGCTTTGACTTCCAAGGATAGTATTTTGAAATACATCGAAAACATTTTCATTGCTATTTTACTGTGTTTTCATTGTTGGACGCAAAATATTAAAGGCAAACCTCGTATCATATGTGGTAGGTTGTTCACTATGAAATGTCCGTTTTACGGAGTATTTACAAATTGAAGATTAGTGAGAAAAAATGTGCGTGCAATAATAAAAAAGTTTCGCCATTTATAAGTATCAAATGTGTAAATAGCATTTGTCGAGG
>JAYXIM010051817.1:0-31676 GCA_037575425.1 Anastrepha fraterculus | reverse complement strand
TAAGGCGTAGAACTCTTGCTATTTTTTAGAAAGTGTTTGTACTTTTCCGATTTTCCTCCCATGAAACTCACATTAATTAGTATTATTCAACGAGAGATCATACTAAAGTAACCGGAATTTCAGAGTTTAAAATCAGTGGAATTTTTAAGTAACAGAAAATAAAAATTTGGTTTCCTGGTATATGTTACAACAAAACATATTTTGACATTTCAAAATAAATGGTTTGGTGAGTACCAATTTTGAAAGACATCAAGATCCAACAGTATGTTTTGACTATCTGACAAGTCACATACCTCTTGGAGGAGCTTTATATCAAACAGTTTGGAAACTTAAAATGATTCTTCTTCTTAATTGGCGCTATAACCGCTTACGCGATTTTGGCAGAGTTCAACAAAGCGCGCCAGTCGTTTCTTTTTCGTGTTAACCGGCGCCAATTGGACACACCAAGTGAAGCCAAGAACTTCTCCACCTGATCTTTCCAACACAGAGGAGGTCTTCCCCTTCCTCTACTACCACCAGCTGGTACCGCATCAAATAATTTCAGAGCCGGAGCGTTTGTATTCATTCGGACGACATGACGCAGCCAGCGTATGGGATCTTTATTCGCTGCGCTATGTCTATGTCGTCGTAAAGCTCATACAGACCATCGTTCCATCGCTTGCGATATTCGCCATTGCCAACGTGCAAAGGTCCAAAAATCTCACGCAGAAACTTTCTCTCGAACACTCCAAGCGTCGCTTCATCGGATGTTTCATCGTCCGAGCTTCTGCGCCATACGTTAGGACGGGCATGATGAGAGTCTTGTAGAGTGTTAGTTTTGTTCGACGAGAGAGGACTTTACTACTCAATTGCCCACTTAGTCCAAAGTAACACTTGTTAGCAAAATATATATTCCGTTGGATTTCAAGGCTGACATTGTTATCGGTGTTAATGCTGGTTCCTAAATAAACGAAGTCTTTTACAACCGCGAAATCATAGCTGTCAACAGTGACGTGGGTGCCGCTACACGATTGCGCCGATTGTTTGTTTGATGACAGGAGGTACATACTTTGTTTTGTCCTCGTTCACCACCAGACCCATTCGCTTTGCCTCTTTATCCAGTTTGGAGAAGGCAGAACTAACAGCGCGGTTGTTAAGGCCAGTGATGTCGATATCATCGGCATACGCCAACAATTGTGCGCTCTTATAAACAATTGTGCCTGAGCGCATAAGTTGTGCGGCGGAGTCACACGACAGCGAGTCACCCTGTCTGAAACCTCGTTTGGTATCAAACGGCTCCAAATTCTGACGGCGCTGCTGGTGTTGAGCAACGTCATCTTGCATAGCCGTATTAGTTTTGCGGGGATACCAAATTCAGACATCGCGGCATACAGGAAACTCTTTTTCGTACTGCCGAATGCAGCTTTGAAGTCGACGAAAATATGGCGTGTATCGTTTCTCCTTTCATGGGTATTTTCCAAGATTTGGCGTATTGTGAATATCTGGTCGATTGTGGACTTTCCAGGTCTAAAGCCACACTGATAAGGTCCAAACAGTTGGTTGATGGTGGGCTGCAGCCTTTCACACAATAAGCTCGCTTGAACCTTATAGGCGATATTTAGAAGATTGCAGGATCACCCTTCTTATGGATTGGCAGAGCGCACTTAAATTCCAATCGGCGGGCATATAATCTATTATAAAGGGTGTGAACAGCAATGGCCTGCAACGAGTGCCTTGCGGTATGCCAGACCATGCATGGACTATGATTACGAGTAGTTTCCTACTTTTTAAGAAACTGGCGAAGAACTTCAACCGGGTTTCAAAATAAATATTGAATGGTTCACCTTGTCGATGGATTTCGGAAATTCTGAATGAGTTGCCTCTAATTCTGAACAGTTTTTAAACTTACTTACTATTTGAATTGCAGCTAAAACAAGATTAGAGTAGACTGACCTACCGAGGAAAAATCTATGCTGGCAATGAGATATAATCTTATTTATGTGATCAAATAACTTCATTTTTATTATACAAGTATAATCGAAATTCTAAGCCATAGTTCTCTGCTTGTCAATAGACCTTTGGTCACAGACGTCGTTTCGATCACATGATTTATAGACTGATTCAATCGATTACCATGAATCGATGAAGGTTCCGCTATTAAAACAAATTTTGAAAATCAGTAATGAAGGACCTGATAGTAAGTCGGTGCAAGTTTTAAAAGGCTTTGGTGAGAACCCCTCACCATCAATTCAAAGTTTATAAAGGAGAAGCTGGTAGACTAGGAAACAATGCGGAATTGTATCTTTCATATGTACGAGGTGGGTTCAATAAGTACCCGTATAAGAAATGAAGACACAATATTTTCAACAAATTTTATTTTTATTTTTGAAGATAGTCACCTTTTAGAAAGTTGCGCTTGTCTTAACACTTCAGCCAATTTTTAACCTCTCCAAAAATCGGATTTATCAAACTGTCCAAAATACACCTCTGTCTCGGCTATGATTTGAACAACTCTTTTCCGTGAGCTTTTTCTTCACGTTAGTGAACAAGAAAATATCGCAAGGAGCCAGATCGGATGAATACGGGGGGTGGGACAGCAATTCATAACACAATTTATTCAGTTTGTCGGCGACAACTCCGGATGAACGTGCTAGTGCGTTATCGTGGTGAAACAGAACCTTCTTTTTCGCCAAATGCGGCCGTGTCTCCTCCAATGTTTTGTGAAAGCGGTCCAACAACACACTATAGTATTGTCCAGTGATCATTCTTCCTTTTTGTAAAAAGTCCATGAGGATGACACCGTTCGCATGGTAAAAAATCGTCGCTATGACCGTTCCGGCCGGTGAGACTGTCTTCGCCTTCTTTGGAGCATATTCATCAGGAGAAATCTATTGTTTTGATTGTTACTTAGTGTCTGGTGCGTAATGAGGAATCCTCGGTGACAACTCCACGCAAACGTTTCTTCGGATCTCGCTTAAATTGCTCCAAACGCTGCTTCCAAGTTAACAGCCGCATCCGCTTGTTGTCCACCGTGAGCAAAAACAGCACCCATCGGGCCGAACATTTTTTCATCAGCAACTTATAATGTAAAATATTAACTGCCGTTCCGGTCAGCACACCTATAGCCTCTGTTATTTCGCACACTTTCGTTCGTCGATCAGTGGGAATCATGTCGAGGACTCTTTGACTGATTTCCTCGATTACCACATTTGCCGAACGTCCTAGGCGCTCCTCATCAAACACGAATGTTTAACCACGTTTAAATTCGTTGAACCAATATCTAACTGTGGTCATAGCTGGCGAAGCGTCCCCATAGAGAGCATCCAATTTTGCTTTTATCTCCTGGCATTTTTTCCCATCCGAAAACAAAAAGCGAATTACCGAACGATACTGCTCTTTTTTCATCTTAGTGAAAATCACGAAACACTTACTCAATTAGCTGCCAAATCCGAACTAACCTAGATAGATAGATAGTGTGGCTGTCGCAACGACACACTTAGACCTTTCGCAGATCCATTGTGATACCACTGGAGCTTAGCCTTACACTATGGGTTCCTTTTCAAACCAAGCGGTAGCTCTAATAAACGAGCAAAGCTTCGTTAGTTTTAGATGCGCTATGTCCGCTCCATCAGTTAAAAATGCCGTATCAAGAATGCGGAGCCTCCTTATAGCTAAGCTTTCACACTCGCATAAAAGGTGTCTGACTGTTTTCTCTTCTTCTGTATTATGACAGCTTCTACAGAAATCAAAACCGTCTAGCGTAGCTGCTTATTAAACAATTACCAGTTAATACTTCGTATCTTCCAATCATCTTCCCTTTGCGCCATTCGGCTCTCGGTGGAAAACGTACCGTAAAGTCTTTCTTGGAGTTAAGGTCGGGGACTGTGTAGTTCGATCTGTTTTTGAGCAGCGAGGGTCCCTGTAGGAGGATCTTACTGTGACCGTACGAGCTTGTTGTCCAGCTTTCAATGTCTCTGAGTCTCACCGCGCTGAAAGTAGCGATTGTTTTAATGTGTAAATCTAATGGTATCAGATGAGTTAGTACATTGAGCGCTTCAGTAGGACTGGTGCTAAGCGCTCCTGTAGTTAAGATACACGCTGTTCTTTGTATCTTGTTCAGCTTAGTTTTGTTGTATTTCCTTTCTGTTGCAGGCCACTAAACTAGTAGCGCATATGTTAGTATTGGCCTGGCCTTACAATGGCTGTGTAGGACCAATTTGATAGTTTTGGTTGGAGACCCCATTTTTTTTCTAACATTCTCCTACACGTGTAAAGTGCTATACTCGCTTTCTTTACTTTGTACTCTACGTTGGACTTCCAGCTAGGATAACACTTAGGTATTTTGCCTGTTGGGTTAGCGTGAAACTAACACCGTTTAGATTTGGGGGATTAAAGTTTGGTACCTTGGTTTTCTTAGTGAATAGCATCAGTTCAGTTTTTCTCGGGTTTACACTTCATCCACAGTCTGTGGTCCAATTGCTGAGTGATACCAGAGCTCCTTCCATAATCTCACTGATTGTGGTTGAAAACATTCCTGAAACCATAAGCACTATGTTGCCCGCTTACGCCACTACTTTAATTCCCTTTCGGTTGAATTTGGTAAGGATATTGTTGACAACTAGTAACCACAGCAGAGGGGATAAGAGAGGAGTGTTTTACCGTGCTGCTGCTTAGCTCACCTATGATTATTCTAGTTTTATGCATGTTCTCTATCCATTCGTTGAGACCTATGTCTGTGCCTAACATATTAAGGGCCTCAATTATGGATCTTGTGCTAACATTGTTAAATGCCCCCTCTATGTCGAGGAAAGCGACTAGTGAGTATTGTTTGTGTTCTGTGCTCGTCTCAATCGTACTTACAACCTCATGAAGAGCTGTCTCTGTGGATTTTCCTTTGAGGTAGGCATGTTGGGATGATGAAATCGTTGTGCTTGTAATCTTCTCTCTGAGATATATACCCAACAATCGCTCGAGAGTTTTGAGAATAAAGGAGGATAAGCTGATGGGTCTGAAATCTTTCACTGCCTTTCTGCGTCTACCAGCTTTGAGGATAAAAATCACCTTAACTCTTCTCCAGCTTTTTGGAATATGCCCTAGCATAAGGCTTTTCTTGAAAAAGACTTCCAACCACGGAATCGTCGTTTCTCCAGTGTTCTACAGCATGGCAGGGAATATCCCATCAGGGCTGCTTTGTATGTCTCAAAGTTTTTCATCGTCCATAGAATTCTATTTGACAGGTTGGTAGTTTGAACACTGTTACTATTGTTCTCAATATATTCTGTGTTACCTGGGAAATGTGTGTTTATAAGATGCTGTAGTGTATCGGCCGAGGATTCTGTCCATTCTCCGTGCTCTTTCCTCAAGGAAGGACAGGAGTGTTATTTGGATAAGAGCTTACCTAATCTGGCCGTATCTTTGATTAATTCGCTTTCTTGTATTCCCTCAGTCAATCTTTGTAGGGTTTGAAGTACTTGTGTTTGTAGCAGATTTTGAAGATTTCTCTTGTCATTTTCCTGAGTTGACTTAAATCTTCATTCCAACAGGTGGGATAAGTTGTTTTACCATAGGTGGCAAGGACATGAAACTTCTGAAGCCCTTTGGTCATTCAACGAGGCTTCGAAAAGTTCTTACTTTCGCATCTAGATCTTTACTTGACGTTTATGGTATTTATTTCATACCAGGTCAGTCCAATTTAAAGTCTCGTGCGTTTTCGCACGCTAAAAAAATTGTTTGTCCTTCGAGCCAAAATACGCTTCGATATCCCTTTTTATAGCTTCTTTTGAGGAGTAGTTCTTGTTACTCATATGCGATTAAGTGCCGCATTCAGGTTTGATAGCTGATGTGAATAGTAATCAGCAGTTATCGCCTGGTTTGGTTCCAGAAGTTCATAAGAAACCATACTGGTCATATCCCACCAAATAGACAGGAGAATCTTCTTGGGGTCAAGGCTATCTCTTGAAAATAGAGAATCAATGAATGAACACGTACAAATCTTTACGAAGGTTTGTAGAACTACGCTAAATGAGGGCTGCTCTTAAATTAAGTACATATATATATATATATATATATATATATATATATATATATATATAATTGGCGCGGACAGCCTTTTTGGGTGCTTGGCCGAGCTCATCCTCCTATTTGTGGTGTGCGTCTTGATGTTGTTCCACAAATGGAGGGACCTACAGTTTTAAGCGGATATTTTTCATGAGGAGCTTTTTCATTGCAGAAATACACTCGGAGGTTTGCCATTGCCTGCCGAGAGGCGACCGCTATTAGAAAAATGTTTTTCTAAAGTTTTGGTGTTTCACCGAGATTCGAACCTACGCTCTCTCTGTGAATTCCGAATGGTAGTCACGCACCAACCCATTCGGCTACGACGGCCGCCGTATTATTATCCTCTTGTTAAAAAAAACAGATAATAGTATGCATAAAAACGTTCATCTAGCACTTCATAAATACTTATTGAGAAAACTTGTTTGCAATCATATACATCAATCAATATAATGTAAATGAATTTTCAAAATATGTTACCTATTTATTTTGAACCTCCCTTAAAATTATGAGCAATTATAGGTATCTTTTTTTCTACAACATCTGCGCGTTCAAACATGTGCTCACGCATAAACTTTCTTGAAGTCATCAGCGGCCACAATCTAATCGATAGCAACACATCGAATATCCATTTAAAGGACACAAAAAATGCAGCTTGACACCTCATAATTTTTGCAAGTGAACAGGCGGTTTCCAACTACTACAACACCATCCAGCTACTGTGTACCTTTTTATGATGCACCTGAATTCGTTCAACGCCATGCCACTAATGCAAGCCTATCCAGGACGTTTCGCTGAGTGGTCACGAATTGCTAATAACTGCCTGTTGGGCCATCGGTGGATATAGCAAATGCTTTCTGGTGCCGCCTGATAATTGTTATTGCACACATTGATGTATGTACCATATATGTTTATATGTATTCAAGCTCGCTACATCTGACAGGTCACATTGGCGTGGCAGGATATTAACTAATTTCCAGTCGCAGCAGTTCGCAACAACAGAAATTGCTTTCACATTCTCTTACAACTACATTTGCATCGAAGAAGCCGTTTAATTGCAGCTGCCATACTTCCCGGCCGTGTGCTCAGCCAAAGAGTTAAGCCAAAGTTTGTGAACCGAACCGAAATGAAGTGAAGCGAGGTGCATTGAGGAGTAGCATTGCGGCGTGTTTAGCGTAGGGTGACTTTAAGGCGATAAGCAATTGCAAATGGATGAAGATGATTAGCCAGCCGTTTTGATGAGGGGTTTCGATATCGTGCGTGTAAATTATGCAAATTTGCATATATAAAATTTAAATGATGTAAGGCGTGGCAGAGCGTCGTTAGTAAAACATGACCTGCTAAAGAAGGAAGTTGTGAAAAACGAAGAACATATGAATATGTATGCGTAAACACGGCATCTCATGTAAATACATAGGTCTGGTGTTTTTGTTTGCAAAAGGGGTGAAAACTGAAAAGTGCAACTTTTTGCTGTTGTATCCTAAACAACGTGTGTAGACTTCGGCCTACAATGTACTTATATACGCTTTTATTTGCAACTATTATTTAAAAATAATGAAATGCAAGATGAAGGGGAGCGAGGATTGGTCATGTTGAATAGGTAGGTATGTGCAGCGAAAATTTGCATATACGTTACTGGTTAGTCATGGTTATGGTATATTTCTACTATTATGTTTTAAGTTAGAAAACTAAAAGTTATAGCACAGTTCACATACCTACTTAATTAATAAATAAAAGTACGCTTAAGTACTGTTCTCCGTCTCTGTGAAAGCGTGACCAAAAATTTTAAGCACGCTGCCTGGAATTCATAATTCCCTTTATTATCGGTAAAAATTCCAGCCCCAGGTGAGCAAAAACATCTGCCACAGGGTATTCCATCTAGTGTAAAGAATTTGAATTATCATTTTTTAGACTTGGAGAGCTCGATTGAATAAGATTGAGAAATATTAAAATTTAATATCGAAAACAAAAGTCTTAGGTGATATCGAGTGAGTCCTTAGAAGCTGCGTTTTGACTATATTAGATTGTTTCTTGGGAGGTGTCGTTAAGAATAAATGCTATGTCAATCTTCTAGCGTCCATTCAAGAGTTGAAACCTTGAAAATCTACAGAAAAATTAAATGACAGAATGCATTATTTTATGGAATAAAAAAAATCAATGAGAAATATAAATGCGCATTTTATTTAACAAAAATTAAATTCCGAACGATAAATGTCAGCAGCAGTAGCACGAATGTTAAGACTTGACTGTTCTGAATGCAAAATATACTTTTTTTTGTTTTTTTGTCGGGACAACTAGCAAAAGCAGCACTCAGACTTTAATTGAGTCCATTGTACTACACTTGGATTCCCTTTTAATTTTCTTTAAATCTACCCAAACTCCGAAGAAATCTGAGTAGATCTTGTGGTGCCAAGGAGCCAAGATGGTCTTTCTTAACACATCAGTGCCAAAGACCTCAAACCTGATTCGAGCGAAGGCGGGGCAGACACACAGGAAGTGGTCCGCCGTCTCATCCTCCTCTTCACAAGCTGGGCAGAGTACACTGTCTGAGATGCCCAACTTTTCCATGTGCTTTGCCCACAGAAAGTGGCCCGTCATCAGTCCAACCAGCCGTCTGCACTCCCCTCTGCCTAATGACAGAAGGGTTTGCGACAGTCGATCGGACATGACAGGTAACATCAGTTTTGTCCATCTGCAGCCTTTCTCAGCCTGCCAAGCTCGCTTGTGGGTGGTAGTTACTCATTTGCTAACCGTGGCCATGATGGCTGCAGAAGGGAGTGGCAAAACGAAGTTGGCCTCAGAGCCCATCTTAGCAAAGGAATCAGAGGTCTATTATGTCTACCGACATAGTTCAGCCTAGATTTACAGGACTTCACTACCCCTGATGTGGTTGGAGGGCTGTCTAAGGCCATAAGCGCAGCTTGGCTGTCGCTGCAGACACATATAGATCTGCCCCTCCATTGTTTTTCCACAACAAAGTTCATCGCTTCTTGAACTGGATACAGCTTGAAACACAGATGCATGCATTTCAAGAACAAAGTGCAGTTTTGTCCCCCTAGATTCCACGTAGACCCCAAAGCCGGAGCCATGCTCGGTCCATCCATCCGTAAAAATTCGAAAACAGCCTCTGGTAGCACTACACTGTATCTCTTTTCAAGTACGACTCTTGATGGCATGGAGTCAAGGGGCATGGAGAGAATCGTTGGATCGATGTCCATGCCTTCTCTGTGTTCCAATGCCGGACAAGGGCCGTACCAGTTCCCACTGTGTTTCAGTCTGCACGTGAGCCACTATAATCACTAAAAAACAAAAAGCTGATTGATGTACGAACATTGTGGGACAACAAGAACTCATGTCAGCGCATCGTCGAAAGGTTTATTCGATGGTTTTGGGTTTACAAAATATCTGTCGTAACATCATCATTCGCCCCTCGAGTGGTATAAGGCTTTTGCAGAGGGCCGAGAAGTGGTGGAAGATTTGCCGCGATCTGGACGCCCATCAACGTCTTCAACGGATGAAAACGTCGACAAAGACAAGGAAATTATGCTGGAACACCATCATTTAAGTTGAAGGAGGTAGCTAGTGACTTTAGAGTGTTCCACGAATCAATTTGCAATATTTTACGTCATCAATTGGGCATGAGACGCGGAGCTGCTCGACTCGTTCCAAGCGAGTTGAATTTCTTTCAAAAAATTCATCGGAAGAAGGTGGGTATAGAGTGAGTGGGTGTATGAGTTTGACATGCAAACAAGTCAACAGGCGGCTGAATGACGCTATCCACATGAGCCGAAACCCAAAATACCACGTCAAACTCGGTCAAAAGTGAAAGTCATGCTACTCGTATTCCTTGATTATCACGGTGTTATGCACTCAGAAATCCTTCCAAATGGTTCTACGGTAAATAAAGAACTGTAGAATATAAGTAAAAGAGAATGTGCGTAGGGAACGGCCCAATTTGTGGAAGGAAAACTCGTGAATCTTGAACCATGATACGCACCGTCTTACAAGATTAATATTGTGAACACTTTGCTGACCAAAAGCTCCATTGCGGAGAATTCGCTGGAGGAGCTGAAGACGGTGCTTTGATGATTGGACCACCTACTCTACATTTAAGCACAAAATGTACTCTAGTGCGGCATTCCTAGATATATCTGAAGCATTCGATGGAACGTTCGATTTATAAAGTTAAGAATATCCTCATAACTATTACATTTTAATCGAATCATATCGCAAACACCAATTGTTCTTTGTTAAGCAAGGAGAAGAACCGTCTGAGCTCTGCGAAAGTCCAGCTGATCTTACTCAAGGTAGTTTAATGAGCCCCATTCTATATCTGCTTCTCAGACACGACGTACCAGCATCCAAACAAGCAAATGTTGGCACATTTGCATACGAGACGGCATTTCTTCCAATGGGCACACATCCACAATATCATAACCCAATGGCTTCAAGGTTGGTGAATTATACCAAACGAGACAAAGTCTGCCCAAATTACGTTCTACCTCAAACGTTGAACCTGCCTTCCTCTTAAACACAAAAAACGTGGATATTCTACAGTGTAATAAAACTAAATACTTAGGCATGCACCTCGACAGCAAGCTCCTGTGGAAAACTCATATCTTTACAAAACATTAAGCTTTGGGAACGAAGCTTACAAACTTACACTGGCTACTTAACTCAAAATCCCAAGTCCCACTTTAGAGTAAACTCTTACTCTATTCTACTATTCAGCTGAGTTGAAACCAATTTGGATCTATAGAATACAACTATAGGGAACCGCGGCTGCTTCAAATTCTTCAAAGATTCCAACGAATACTCTAAGAATTGTGAATGCGGTATTCTATGTCATAAACACTCAAAATCGCCGTGACCTTGAAATCCCCACTGTTTCTTCTGAATTAAAAAATCATGATCCTGCTCACCAAGAAAAATTTCTTGATCACCCAAATGTACTTATTTCTACACTCACTTGTCATACGGCGCCTTTTCAGCGACTGAATAAAAATACAATACTAGATTCAGGGATGATGTAGGATTTAAACGTGGAAAACAAATAAAAGTCAAGATTCCTGATATTGGCCCCACAAGAGCAGGACAACTGACGAGAAATAATCGCCTAGCAACTACCTGGACGATTCCCTGTCTACTAGGTCGGGGAGGCAAAAAAATCGCCTACTGCTCTGTGAAAATCATATTCTAGGGATCAAAATAAGAAACTTTGCCGAAGAAACCATACCTCTAAAACGAATTCTGATGTCCCCCAATTTGGGTCGAACTTTTTAGTTTCTTTTCTCATGTAAAGACCAAAAATGGTGATATTTTGAAATGATTGTATGGGGAACCCCCCAGGCGAGTTCCAGGGGGTGTGCCACTGGCATGGGTGGATCGGCCGTCTACATTAGTGGGGGTCGGTCATACATTTGGACTCGATTGGAGTACTCTAAATGGGTCAAAGTGGGATTTTTCGTTCGACCCAAATTGGGAGACATCAGAATTCTTTTCAGAGGTACGGTTCCTTCGGCAAACTGCCCTGGAACAATGTAGGTTTTCGGTCAAAGAGGATCCTGATCCAGCCCAATATCCTATTTGCCGCTTGCCTGTCGGAGTAAATATTATATTTACTTCCCAGGCAGTTGTTAGACAAGAAACCAAGCTATTTATTTTACTGCGGCTTGACGGGGAGCTCCATTATTGTACTCGCACAATATTCGTGAATCCACTTTTCCGTCCAACTTCGAACCATCCCCGGCCAGGTTCACAAAGCTCTATCTACAAATACTGCATCCACCCTCTCTTCCCTTCAAGGAATGTGAGTGGTGGCGGTTCCGCTTGAGCTCGGAGAGTGTGTGCATTCATCCTCTTCTTTAGTCTTAAAGCCAATAATAGCTCATGCATCGCCATTAGTTAACACATTACACCATCACAGCTAACTACTTGGAATTTGAACATTTGGCCACTGGTCGCTATAGCAAATTAAACATCATCTGAGCCGAGCGAACGAATATTAATCCTTTAGTAATTTTGACCCAAAGTGGATTACTAGTAATTTTAATTGAGCAATTCACATTACTAGGCAAGCCCAGTGTAAAGGCATACATACATACATATAATGCCAACGGTAGCAACCGGAGGTTTTTAAATGAGTGGAATTATATGATTATGGTAGCAAAAGTTTAAGAGCAACAAGCTGATATCGGAAGGTGAATTTTAATTGTTCAACACTTTAATTGATAACTACAGTTTAATTGAGTCAAAGTATTTACATCCATTAAAGTTTCAATGAATGAATGACTCAATGCTTACGATGATTCCCTTTTTTTTTGATATTTTACTCTGTCGTGGAAATTACAAAATTGTGGGCATGCAATGTACAATATGTGGTTATTTAATACTTTCCCAGGTTATTTAACACCAATTCGCATACAAACTAAGGCGGCACACTTCACTCCAGCTGACACCAGGTGGCGACAAAAAAACATAAAAGACCACAAGTAAACAACTGCGAAACCGAAGAGCACAACGGACGACTAACCAGCCAACAAGTTAACCAACCAACCAGTTAACCAGCAGTAAACCAAGCATATAACCAAAGCAACACAACAATTATGCACGCAAGTAGCCAACGGTTGCTGCCGATCGACCGCGTACAAAACGAACAACTGCAAAGCAGCTTTGCGCCGCCACATGCCCTGGCAGAAATTAGTGAAGCCCCAGTGCGTCAAACGTCGAAAAAGCCGCAAAATAGCAAAGACATTACTACAAGGGTATTTTGGTCACATATGTGGCAAAGTGTATGCGGCCACTAAATACTCATACACATACACATACATATGTATATACAGGTACATGTTGTGTGACTTGCTGATTGTTAGTGTAGGTGTATTTGTAATGTAAATGGTAGTTGGCAAATGCAACGGCGGCTTATTGCCATGTACCATCCAAACGCCAGTGTCATAATCTTAACCTAACCCCTTGTATCGATACTTCCTCTAACTCCCAGATACCTGCAGAGCGTACAACGTGTACTCGCTACCTTTTTTACAGCCGCAATATGTTTGTATCAGCATGACCAAGTTAAGACGTTGAGACATTAATTGGCAATTGAAATTGATAGCCGCACATGTGGTCAGATCGCAACCATAAGTGGGAAACTATTCGACCGGG
Source organism: Anastrepha fraterculus (assembly GCA_037575425.1). NCBI lineage: Eukaryota > Metazoa > Arthropoda > Insecta > Diptera > Tephritidae > Anastrepha > Anastrepha fraterculus. Next base: position 18,479 of record JAYXIM010051817.1, on the reverse strand, counting down.
CAAACAGGCACGCCGATAAACCGACAAAGCGGCAAACCGGCAAGCTGACTACCAAGCATTCAGTCGACCGTGTGCAGGCATCTACACTCATTGGAAATTTATGGCATTTTCGTTTGAACTTGATGGTAGAAAGCACACTCAGAGCGTGGAAGTGTGGGGAATGAAGGAGAACTTAACGGAATGCTATTGGTGGAGTGGTGAAGAGGCATAGAATGCCTGCTCTCACGCTCACAGGGCTAGCACCAGACACACATTGCTTTCGAAGGTATTGTGAATTTTGTAAATATTTAATCGAGGTTGAGCGCTGCTTTCTCGGTAAAGGAATGAATAGATGTCACGAGGTTAAAGATTAAGTGCTCCCATTATTCTTACCATTATTAAATGCTAATAGCTGATAGGTCATGAGTGCAGTGCAAACACCTTATCATGGAAAATACGATTATCGCGCACTATTGTTTGATATGTATACATATTGTAGTTGGATAATAATTAAGAGCTAAAGTATTTTAGAAATATTTCGTGTACTGTGGGTGTATAACAGCGCAGTTAAATTTAGATTGCGATTAGTAGTCATAAAGATTAAATTACTTCTTTAATTACATATAATTCATAGATTGTGAATAGAAATAATCAAAAAGCAATCATAATTTCTTAATAAATAATTAAGAACGCAGTCTGGTCAAATACTAATTTTTTATAGATATTTTTTAGGAATCTTTTTTTTTTAATAAAATGCGATCGTTTTGATTTTATAGTATGCTATTACTGACATCAAATAGTATACAAAACCATTTCTTTTACATATTTTTTGTAGTAGGGTGGCACAGAAGTAAGCGTCTTAAGAAAAGATAATTTTTCAAAAGTCCGTCAGGTAAAAACGGTATGTTTAAAAGGTCCGCCATTTTGTTATATTTCAAAAAAATTTTCCCATTATCACACCTGCCAGAATGACAAGCCTACAGAATAATAATCAGTTTAACTTTTTCGTTTCAGATGTCCTGAAGAGCCAAAATCCTGTTGACAAGCCACCCATCTTTTTTTTAAGACGCTTACTTTGGTGCCACTTTTGTAATTGTAAATGTGCAAATTTTAAATTTTATGCATTTTTGATTACTTTTAATTATGTTTCATTAAATTTATTTCTGTTTAATTATTTGTACAGTTTCAATGTAGAGAAACATACTCGTTTTATTAATTATTTACATAGAATATACAATTGGTACGAGGATTGCTATTTATATTTCTGGCCAATCAGTGGAAAAATTAACATAGATTATCTCTCTTGCAAAATATTCTACATAACGACACAATTTTGCATTCGTTTTACCCACTTTGTCCTTTGCCTCGGAAACACCCGCTTTTTTAATTGTGTGGGATCCAACGTGGAGACATTTTTTACCGCGAGCTGATGTCTCAATCTCACGGTACATGACATGACGACCTTCTGGCACAACAACTGATTTTGGACCTTTGGAGCCTTCCCGGAATTCGTCGGTGAACGAATAGCGAACACGAGAAAATTCATTCTACCAGTTGCTTTATATTTTATTTGTTTATCAAACACACAACCAAAAGTTATTTTACAGTATTTGAACTAATGAATACTTCTTAGTAAAAACATAGAGTAAGTACACATAAAAGTAATGCTTATGGAGTTAGCAGAGGGACTCAGTAGGATGTAAAATATAAAGAATGTTGAAATTGTGAAGGTATAGAAATAGCGGAGAAGAGAAAGAGAAATATATACGAACAAATTAGGTTTGATGTTCTGTTATCAGGCAAAGTACGAATTATTAAAAAAGCTGTCACATTGTTAAATACTCCATCGACATCATCCCGTTCCGCCTACAGGCATTGTTCGTTTGCAGTAAATATTAAAGCTCACAATTTAAGTAACTATTTAATTTATATATATTTCATGCAGACGCTATTACATTACAGGGTCCGGCACTCGCGGTGTAACCAACTTCAGACCACTCGCGCAGCTGATGCACGGGCGGAAGCATTTTGCCGAGAGTATACGCGAAAAAAGAAAATCAGTAATGGATTTCAAACGTAATAGTGTGATTCCATTATATTTGGCTGGAAAATAACAACCATCGATTGCTCGATGGCTCGAGCACCTTAAAGCAAATAAAGTTTTTTTTTCGCACCATTACGAGTTGCAATGATATTGGTAGCATTGCGAAACGTCATGGAGGTGGTCACAAAAAGATTGCAACGTCACGTGAAATGATTCAAAAAGTGAAGAAGCGACTTGAGCGAAATCCCGACGAAGTGCCAATCAAATGGCGAAAGAACTGAAAATATCTGACCGTAGCATGCGTCACATACTGAAAAATAGAAATAGTCTCAAAGTCAAGCCTCACAAGATGCAAAAGGTGTATGATCTCACACCAAAGATACAGCAAGTCAGACGAGAATTTGAGTCATCGATTGGCCACCAGGAGGCAACACCCGCCACAGGTAATGGTTTGGTCTGCTGTAACCGCCGATGGGCACTCTCCAATCCTTTTCAACGAGCGTGACGTCAAGATAAATGAGAAATATTATCGAGAAAGTATTCTGAAGGTTGCTTTGAAGCCGTGGGCAGACAAACATTTGGGTGGCAGACCATGGACGTTTCAACAGGACTCTCAAAGCTCGAGTGAACCAAGAATGGTTAAAAAATCACGTTCCGAACTTCGTAACGTCCACACAATGGCTCTGAAGTTTACCAAACGCGAATGCGATGGATTATTCTCTGTAGGCCGTTTTAGAGAGCAAGGTCCGAAGTAAAAGATTCACCAGTCTCGAGGCGTTGAAAAAAGCCATTGTCCGCGAGTGGGCCAAAATACCTGCAAGTCACATTCGGGCAGCTTGCGATTCATTACTGGACCGTCCCAAGGCCATGAACAATGAAAAAGGTGGTCATATCGAGCAAAAGTAAATTGATTTTTAATTTTGTATTATTTTCCCACATTTTTTACTTTGAATGGAATAATTCGAGTGCCAGACTCTGTATTTACAAATTTTTGTTTTGGATTTTGTTAAAATATTGTCCTATGCCTACCAATATTAGAAAAACCAAAATTTTTGGGAAAATAATCCCATTATAGTTCTTGATTATTTTTGATTGCATCGGATTTTTCCCTAGATCTCAAAGGGCGTACGAAACGGTACATTGAAAACATATAAAGTGGTTCCTATTAAGAGTGTGAGCCAATGGGAGTGGGAGTCTGAGCCATAAGGCTGAATAAATTTATAAAAATATGCTTAGCCACACTATATTGGTGGGTGCTAGAAAACCGTGCGAGCTATCAAGCTGAAATAAGTGAAGCCGTAGACTAGCTCAACCAGAAGCTAAGACTCTCCCGCAATCCTTGTTTCCCCCACCCCCACTCAACTATCCATAAGATGTTAAATTGTTAGAGGGCCGCTGGATTAAGTGCATATCAAATGAAGGCCTCGATAATATGAAAAAACGGGAGTCGGGATTGATATTTCTTGTGACCACGAAATGATAATCATGCACATCAAATTACAAACTGAGCGTGAATCAGTCAAATATTTAAGTTCTTCTTGCCGTGGCTATGAAAAATATAAACCGTGCGAGAAAAAGAGAAATTGTGTTTCTGAGCTTTATATGTAAGCTCAGCTGGTGGCAACTCACGTATGGTGTCAAATTGAGAGCAAAATTTACAAGGTATTATAATTTCTTGGAAGTCTATGGGGAATGTATTTACAAACTAATAGCGTGTGCGTCGATCGGACTACTGTACTCTGTAGGCGAACCCTCTAACTTTCTTTCGAGACAAGTCAAAGTCAAAACTAAGTGGTATACATTTTATGTTTATATACAATATAATCTCTCTCAGCTTGAATACACTTATTCCTATTAGCCTTACATACATATTTGTACGTATGTGCGAACTACAACATTTCTTATAAATTCCTTCATTATGCACATGTCGCAAAAATCACTGCATCATATTTTGAAAATTCTCACACTCAATTACATGCATCAATTTTTCATAGGATATCAGATTTCGATGTTGTAAAAAGTATCATGTGAATTATTGGGGGAAAAAAGGTTGCAGGCAGTGTGTGATTAAATAATTATTTCTGAATACTTAGATTGTAACAGTGAGGTTTACACGAGTATCTTTTGCCGGTGGAATTATTTAATGAGTTGTTTTATGTAAGTTTTTATTATTTTCAGAAAGGGAACACATAAAAAAACATTTTGTAGACTGCGATACATGTTGAAGTCAGAAATATTTTTTACGAGCTGCAAAAATTTTGAAGTGCCAGAATTTTTCTCGACCAAAACGTGGTTTAAGTATTCATTTGTTTGCCACAAAAAGTATGGAAAAATGTAACTGTTTGTTGTACCGATTTAACAGCTTAACTAACAGAATTGTAAACTTGAATTTATACTAATAATAATACTTATACAGGGCCCGCCATCTATCGTTACGGATGGGAAATATTGCGACATTACTTTGAAAATCATGGTAATGTTGCAGAATGTGTAATGTGTACGAAAATTACGTACGGCAATGGGAAGAAGAAAAACACCGAATGAAGCGTATGTGCGTTACTTTGCGAAAAAGGTAAGAGAAACTGGGTTGCTTATTGACAAACCAACGCGTGACCGACCAAAAACCGTGCGTAGACCCGAAAATATTGCTGCTGTGGCCGAGAGTGTTCGTGAATCACCAGGAATATCAGTTCACCGTCGTTCTCAACAATTGGACAATTCGGAGCCATCATTGAGAAGAATTTTGCGTAAAGACCTTGCGTATGGGCTGGTGCATGGCTAGCCGAGGTAGCCATATGAATGACGTGAATTGACGGGCTCCATCATTAACCGGAAGGATTGTACTTCAAAATAAATAAAAAAACAGTTTGGAAAAATATTGAGTAGTTTCTTTTTTATAGCATTTTTAAGTCCGTAAAGCTATATGGCGGACCCTATATAAGTTATAAGCTTAAAAGGTGAGGATAGTGAGAAAGGCATCTAGTAAATATGGGAAATCAAAAATTTCTTTATTTATTCATTAATATCTATTTTGTCCCCTTCAAAGTAATCCTCATGAGATATTATGCACTTGTGCTAATGTTTTTTCCAATCTTCGAAGCATTTCAAAAAATCATTTTGTTTTATCTTGTTCAGCTCCTCCTTCGATGCCGTCTTTATCTCGTCAATCGTAGCGTAGCGTCGTCCTTTCATGGGCCTCTTTAGTTTCGGGAGCAAGAAAAAGTCACAGGGGCCAGATCTGACGAATACGGTGGTTGCGGCATCATTAGTGTGTTGTTTTTGACCTAAAAGTCGCGCACAAGCAACGATGTGTGAGCAGGGGCGTTGTCGTGATACAAGAGCCAATTTTTGTTCTTTCACAAATCCGGGCGTTTCTGGTGCGTTGCTTGGCGCAAATTGGGCATAACTTGCAGCTAATATTCCTTATTAACCGTTTAACCCTGTCGCAAGAACTCATGATGCACAACCCTCCTGCAATCGAAGAAAACGGTAAGTAAAACTTTGGTTTCCACGTCATAACCATAAACCAACAATTCGTTACCAGTTATGGCCCTCTGGAGCAAATTTGGGTTGTCGCGAACAGAGTCCAACATCTCATTAGCAGTGTTCATGCGATGCGGCTTTTGATCGAAATTGAGCAGTTTTGGTACGAATTTTGCGGCGACCCGTCTCATGACCAAATCATTGAAAAAAATCGAATGGCACGAGCCAGTGGATATGTCTAGGTCCTCAACAACTTCTCTAACGGTGACTCGACGATTTGCCAATGACATTTTCTTCACTTCATAAATTTTTTGGTCTGTTGTTGAAGTGCTCGGGCGTCCGGCACGCTTTTCGTCTTTCACATCTTCTCGGCCGTCTGGGAACATTTTGTACCACCGATAAACGTTGCTTTGATCCAAAGTAGCTTCTCAGTATGACATAGCCAACATTCGAAATACATCCGCACACTTAATTTCGCTTTTCACACAAAATTTGATACAGGTTCTTTGATCCATCTTTTTGCATAGGTAAAAATCGAAGACAACAATTACAAATTACGAATCAACAATTAACTGAACATTCAAAATGGCCGAACTCGTCGACCTAGAGCATACATTTACTTCGTTGAACTTGAAACAGGTTTGAAAGCACAGAAAAAGAGATGCAGAACATACTAGAATTTATGCCACTAACTTCGTGCTACATATTTCCGAACTATCGAAAAAACGATGCAGTGAGGGAAAATTTATATTTCCTAAGGCATCGCTGAGTAAAATTCCCCAGTTGCTTATATGGAAAAGAAAAAGAACGCAAACCAAAATGCACAAGAACCGAAACAGTTTGGTCATAGGAAAATTCTCCAAATTTACTAGAAGCAAGTTCGGAACTAGGAAAAATCTACAAGTTTTGTTTGTGTATTTACTAATTCACTACTTGATTTCGCAATTTTTTTCGGTTTCGTACACTAAGTTCAGATTGCCCTCGATGCATCGAAGAGACGAAGAGACATAAAAAAGATAGTGGTGGAGTCGGGTAGATAGTAAAGCGTAGTAAGAAAATATGTGTTCAATCATATAAAGTAAACATCCAACCGCTTCGTCAGTCAGTCAGTCATTTAGTCAATGCCCCGTATGCTCTACTAACAAGCAAACAAGGTGGCTGGCCAAAAGCAATCAAACAAGCAGCTGGTCGACAGACAGGTTGGTTAAGCTCACCTGGATTTTAATTCACATCAAGTTTCTCCATGGTCCTTTATTTTTAATTATTTGATTTTTCTTTTGCCAAAATACTCAATGCTAAGTTAATACTGCTGTTTGTTTGTTGTTGCCAGCATTAATTTTTTTTGGTTTACGCAGTCTGTATTTTGGCAGCTTTTGAATCGTATTTTTTGCGAGTGTTATTTGTTTATTTCCTTTCGTTTCTTTTTTGGCAGACAAGTTTGCAAAAGTCAGCAGATACTCAGCATTGGTACGGGATATAATCATAAAAAGAATGTAATGCGCATGAATGTGTGTATGGCTCTGGGGGTCTATTTGTGTATACATATGTAGAACAAGTTAATATTCATATCATTATTTGCAGTTGCTCTTTAGCAAGTTGCGTCTGAGATACATTCCAAGAGAAAGAGTGTTCTGAGAAATAAATACGCCAATGTTAACCAATTACTGCCTGCCCATAGACGCAGCTGTATTGGCTATAATCAGCTGTTTACGAAGTGAAAGCAAATGACGTGCTGATGTATTATACAGAATTTCTTACTAATTAGAAAAATGTTATAAAAGATTTGAAATTTTTTAGCTTGTGAGGAACACGATTTCATTCATGTGGCTACCCCGGCTGGTGTCGCAGTAACGGATCCTGTTAACCCAGGATTAAACGTCATACGAAGTTAGGAAACGCTTACTGTTAAGATATAAAATATGTTCAACAGTTTTATGTATCGAATTGTGCTTCTTTACAGCCGTTTTTTGGTCTCTTTCTGATAAAATTGGTTAATAGTTATAAAATTTTTTTTTTGCCTGAATACCCAATTTAAATATCGAAGCCAGGAAAATTGGCCGCAAAACCTCAGGGGGCTTGTGGGGTTGGGTTTAGCAACAACAATCTGCTTTTTATGACTGGAAATTGGTTAGTGACTGTGGTAACCAAGAGACGTTAAGACAATTTGCAATGTGTTCAGTGCACTGCCAAAGCCTCTGCAATCCGCAATAGAAAGATGCGCTCACTTTAACCTTAAATGTAACTATAACAACAGAATCATAGCTATATCTGTTGACAGCCAGGCATCAATCAAGGGCCACAACCCTTTCCAAGTTACATCAAAACAGATGCTGGAATGTCTTGATAAGCTGAAAATCTTAGGCCAGAACAACTAGGTAATCGTGATATGGATTCCACGCCTCATATGAATTATCCAGGAAAGGGGCGTTCCAATTTATAGACCCAGAACCAATAAGTAGTATCTTATGCAGAAAGTAGAAGAAATAGAAAGAAGGGCAATCTACCGGGTTTATGCTCGTTTGAGGACAGTATACACCTTAAGCAGCCTCCTCAATTGTAACTTCTTCGGAGACTCATCTTCACTTCAGCACATAGTATCGTACATACAACGCATCATGGCTCTAAAAACATTGACCTCATAAAAGCTTTAAGCAAATCTTGTGAAAAAAATGTTATGGCTGTTAACAAAAAAATGTATTAAAATATTTTTAACAGATTAGCAATATTCGTAAGTCACAAGTTGCTGAAGGCCTTGTAGACGGTGCAATACATTTTACGCGTATGTACATAAATAGGATACGAATTGCTTAGAATTTGTTCCTCCGATTCTTCTTCTTTTTTGCATTCCACAAAATTGTATTAGTAATAATAAAAGTATATAATAAAAGGCGCTTGCATCCTTCATTGGGTGTTTAGCCGCGCCCCTCCTCCTACTATATTTGTGGTGTGCGTCCGGGTATTGTTCCAGAAATATAGGGACCCACAGTTTTATGCTGCCTCCGAACGACAAATAGTTTTTATGAGGACGGGTTGCATGACATAGAAGGATTGGTTTTCGTTAACTACGAAAGGTAAGCAAATTTTACAGATTGTGTGTGGTCATTTCACGTGGAACGTCCCTAGTTTATGTACACACATTTATTTTTGTTTTCGGAAAAAAGCTGCAATTAACTTTTGCTTACTACTCAAGTCTTCCAATCAGCGAACCTTTTTTCTTCTATTTCACTTATTTCTTTGGCCTTTTCAAGTAAATATTATATATCGCCATCACATTGCCCACTCATGGCCGCTTATCACGACAACAGCATTGGAACTGTGACCACACGAAATCAATCATACAGACATACATAAGCATATGCAAGAAGGCAAGCACTTAAAAACATACATTCTCGTATTAATATTGTGCTAAACATATCCAGGTTTGAAATATCCCATCTGCTTCTGCACACATACACCCATACATACTCACAATCATATTCAATGTACATACTCCTGTGTCCTGTGGATTTTTCGCGTGTGTAAATGCCACTAGCATCTGCCTGTCGCACGTTTAATCGCCAGTTGAATGCGTGCCACGCAAACGAGGAGATATACAAATTACATTCATATATACAAAATGCTGAGCATATTTGTAGGGATTCTTTGCACTTTAGCGATTCCGTTTTTTTGCTATAGTTTTATTATCGGTTTCTATGTTTTTTTTAACTTAATTTTTTGCTTTCGGTCACCTTTCGCCTGCAGGCAGCTGTTGCGGTTTTATGCATCCTTTCATTTCCTTAACTTTTCGTTGCTTATTAGTAATTTCTTTGAAACCAAAAACAGCTGCTTTCACAATTGCTTTGATCTACATGTGGTTGTATGTATGTATAGTATCCATAAACACACAAGTGCACGAGAATATGCAATTTCGATGTATGAAAATATTTTGGCTTAGTTGTATTTAGCAAACAGCTGTGTGGCTAAACAACTCGTTGCTGGCTTCAAGCAAAAGCTGAAGTGATATTTTCATGTTAACATGAAATCTCGTAATTAAGTATGAATTATTAGCATGCAGCTAAAAACGTAAAATATATTTATGATAATAAATGACTTTTACCAATTGTGTTAGACATTCTCAGCAGTGGGCAAAAACAGGATAAGAACTGTAATATTAAACTTGTCAAAGCATTGCAAATTGAGCTGTAATACGCTAAGTTTCATTAAGTTAGATTAGCTTAATTTACATGGGTGCTCAAAGCTAAAGACCAGAGAATACGCTTAGACCACTGAGAAAGAAAGCATGATAACATTTGGAAAATCAAAAAAAAAAAAAGGAAGAGAGAAATTGTAGAGATATATAAGTGCACTAGGGCGGGTCGATTTAAAAATCGCTCATTGCTCTGTGAAAATCGTATTCTAGGGATCAAAATAAGAAACTTTGTCGAAGCAACCATACCTCTAAAACGAATTCTGATGTCCCCCAATTTGGGTCGAACGAAAAATCCCACTTTGACTCATTTAGAGTGCTCCAATCGAGTCCAAATGTATGACCGACCCCCACTAACTTTGGACGGCCGATTCAACCATGCCAGTAGCACACTCCTTGGAACTCCCCTGGTGGGTTTCCCATACAATCATTTCAAAATATCACCATTTTTGGCCTTTACATGAGAAAAGAAACTAAAAAGTTCCTAAAGAAACTATGGTTCCTTCGGCAAAGTTTCTTATTTTGACCCTTATAATATGATTTTCACAGAGCAATGGGCGATTTTTTTGCCTCCCCACAAAACTACCCGGCCTAAAGTGCATATATGTAATGACAGTAGCTAGTTAAGAATTGTAAAGGAAAACTCTGTGTGCTGTTGAGTTCCGAGGCACCAAACAAGTCTTCAAATGACTTTCAGAGTGTTGAATGGAAAGAAAATGAAGTGACACAAACGACAATCCAGTTTTCGAAAAGGTCATAATTGTATAACTGCACTGATTTATGTTAGCGAAGATATTGATGAAGAAAAATTAACTTTTCTGACCCTACTTGGCCACTTAAAGGTATTCGATTCAGTTAACCACACATTTTTTGGGCTTTCCTCTACTTCTATACAGTTAATTGCCTCTTTTCTAAAAAATAAGTCATAAGCTGTCTGTAGTGGACCACTGACATCATCTGTTTTAAAATTGCACAGGGGAGTTCCGCAAGTATCTATTCTTGGTCCTCTTCTCTTTTCTTTGTACATCAACGACCTGCCAGCTATATTTACCGCAATGCATTTTCACTTGTATGCAAATGATGTAAAGATTTACCGTTCTTGCAAACTCAATGAAAATAATGATTGTTTTCTTAAAATTAACCAAAATTTATTCCTCATTAACAAATGGGCATTCGACAAAGTATTAACTTTATCTGAAAAAAAGCCACTCGACCGAAAGAATTAGGACTGGAACTTTTCTTTCGACTACCAGACTACTGCAGCGTCTATCAGGCAGAGGTTCTGGCTATAAAAGAAGTGGCTACATACCTAAATTTGCATGCCGTAACAAAAACGAATATAAACATATTCTCGGATAGCCAAGCGGCTATTAAATCAATGAATGCGGCTATACTAAGATCAAAGGTTGCACAAGAATGCCGAGCAGCCCTAAATGATATTAGCGTCGTATTCAAGGTCAGCCTTATTTGGGTTCCGGGACACAGAGATATTGAGGGAAACTGTTAAGCTAATTAGCTAGCCAGAAAAGGTACTGCTCTTCAACTGCTCAGGAATACCTTTAGCCACGAGTAAATTAATAGTAAAAAACAACATTATCCAAGAGGTCAATAGGTCATGGGAAGATGAAGATACATGCGTAACAGCCAGGCTACGATGACCGCAAATAAACAAGAGAAGAACAAAGGAATTGCTTAGCCTCTCAAGAGAAGATATCTCGAAGATCGTGGCTTATGTCACCGGCCACTGGCTATTTGGAAGGCATTCCTTGAGACTAAGAGTATTCTCCCATGAATATTGTAGAAGCTGCAGAGATGAGGAGGAGCAAGAAACAGTAGAGCACTTCCTTTGCAATTGTCTAGCCTTAGCTAAAATCAGAGCAGGTTGTCTAGGTAAACACTTTTTCAATTCTCTTACAGAACTATCTGGCGCGGGGATTAGACCAATCCTGCGCTTCATAAGAGCCTCAAAATGGTTTCACGAAAGTAAATAAACAAAGTTCCCGTATCGCACAGTGGTATCACAACGGACCTGTGAGGTCTAAGTGAGTTGGTCATACGGACCGACTGCCACCACAACCTAACCTAACCTTCCCCCCTTAATCAGAAAAATTACCAAAACTCCACAAGCAATTTATGTCCCAACACTTTTTGCTGAAGTTCACATATTTACCGCGCATTTGCTGGAAAAATATCATAGAAAAATGCAAACTTTGCAGTTTCCCATGTGCAATTTACCTTTTAGTAAAAAATACATGATTTCTTCTGATATGAAGAAGCTTTGCTTTGGAATATTCAACAGATGAAAATAAAAAAACTGGCCATCGACCCGAAGGTTTTTCTGAATAGACTTAAACATTCGCAATACTGAAGTGAGTGTCGGCGAAGGCTAATTAATTAATGCATGTCCTTGCCTCATTAACATTCAAATCAATATTGGAAAAGTTATTCAAAGGCAGCCATCGTTACGCACCGGCACATATAAATACATATACTTTTGTATAAGTATATGGATACCAAATGTAGTACAATAACCTAAATATTTATTTTGGGCATTATTTTATATAAGTAAAGTTTACGTTAACTTTGCCGTTTGAAATTAATTGCAAATATTTTCATAATAATGACCGTAATGCCGGCTGATGGTGCCAGCAATTTATTTGTATGTCAAACATGCGCCAACAATTTTAGCCCAAAAATTATGACAAAGTAATAACGAAAATTAGCAGCAGAAAATATTCAGTAATAACTGTTTTTAGTATTTTTTTAATCTGTGCAATCTGCCATTTTTAATGGAATGTTTAATAATAGCGCTATGACTAGCAAAAGAACTGCAGTGTGCTTAGTAATTATAGCACAGGGACGAAGTCCATAATTAATGAATGATGGTAATTTTTTTTATGTGGAAGAAAACCCCCAACCCCAACATCAATTTTTAAAAGGTTCTGATTCAACAATTTTAAATTTCGAAATTTAAATTAATATGGGTCTTTTTAGGAGAATGATCTAAACTTTTATAAGAAATTTTCAAAACATTTCAATAATTCCTATAGCTATTAAGATAGTAGTCTGGTAACTTACACGTTTTTTCAGGCCATGTTTGGGACATTTTTTGGAAGGGAAAATAAAATTCAATCGGTTTGATTTTCTGATATGTTATTAAAGGTATCAGAAGGTGCACAAAAAAATTTGTTTTTTTTTTTAATGTTTTGATACTATTTTTGTACACTGCAGCAAACGGCAAAAAAAAGAGGTACAGTGGCTGGCCGGCGTGATTTGGTCACTTGTGATCATCTGAAACATTAAACACTCTAGTTTTTTGTAACATTCGAAGTCATTATAGGATTTCATCGCATATACCTACATGCCTGCAATGTGTTCTATTAAGCGTTATTCTTGCAAACAAAAAATTGTCGACCGATTTGCAATGATATCAAGTCAAGAAATATATTTATTAAGTTTGTAAGATATCGGGTCTTTCCGTTAATCCGAACAAAACAACCATAGTCTTGTTTACGAGAAAACGGAAATTGGATGGACTCAGTCTTCCAACACTGAAAGATGTGACACTTGGTCTTTCCGATGAAGTTAAATATCTAGGAATAATCTTGGATAATAAGCTGACTTGGGAGACACACGTTTCACTGAGGGTGAATCGTGCATTGAAGATTTTTCAGCAATGCCGTAGAGCCTTTGGTAAAACCTGAGGTCTGAAACCTGCTGTGGTCCTATGGATATACACAGCACTTATCAGACCAATCACCACTGGTTAAGTTCACAATCCGGGAACTATACAGGCTGCAAAGAAGTGTATGTTTATGCATCACGGGTGCCATGAACACAACCTCTGGTGATGCCCTAAATGCTATGCTTGATTTGCTCCCCCTGGATCTTAAGATACAACAGGAAGCAATAAAAGCAATGTGTAGACTCCATAAATATGGTTTCTGGCACGAAGATGGAACTTCGGGACACAGAGAAATCTTTAAGTTGCTGTCGGAGCAGTATCCACTGTTTTTGGCACCTAAAGATGACCTGACACCCACCGTTTCATTTGGAAGGAAATTTGATGTCAGATTTCCATTGCGTGAGAAATGGAGCAATCCAGAATGCATGCAGGGAGGTTTGACGGATATTTTCTTTACCGATGGGTCCAAGACTGAAATAGGGTCTGGAGCCGGATGGTACTTAAACGATAGTAATAAGTATTACTATGCTATGGGGGGAATGGCAGCTGTTTTCAAACAGAAGTTTTTGCAATCCTAAAAGTAGCCGAATGGATAATCGAGAGGAGATGGAGCGGGAAACAGATTGGAGTCTTCAGTGACAGTCAGGTTGCATTGAAGGCCCTGGAGAACGCGAAGCAAACATCAAAGATTGTTCAAGAATTTAAGAAGAAGCTTAATTCTGTCGCAAAACAAAACAGGCTTGTACTTATATGGGTTCCAGGATACTCTGGTGTTCAAGAAAACGAAATTGCCGATGAATTGGGCAACTGTGGAGCAGTGGTTCCCACATAAGGGCCAGAGCCAATAATCGGAATCAGTTCCGCAGGAATCAAGAATTGGATCAACGATTATGTAGGCAGTCTACATAAAGAGCGATGGTCCGGTCTGGAACGCTGCAGAACTGCAAAGTGTTTTGTGACAAGTCCGAACAGAAAACTGTCAAACTTTCTAGTAAAACTTAGAAGGAGAGATATTCGGTTGATGGTCGGCATCATTACAGGACACAACCCATGGGGTCAGCATATGACCACCATTGGAATCATCGGGAACCCGGTATGCCTGTCATGCTTGGAGGAGGTGGATAGCACTGAGCACTTTCACTGTGAGTGTCCTGCCTTTGCTAGAGCAAGGCTACGAGTATTGGGTTCCGATGTCATGAGAATGAGTAATATTCGTTCTCTAAAACTGGAGGATATTTACAGATTTGCCAAAGAATCTGGAAAATTCTCACAGGGCTGACTATCTCTATCTCTGTCTCTATTCTTTCCTATCTCTTTCTCTGATACTTTTCTCCTTCCCTCCTTGACTATCTACCCCCTTTCCAGAGCTTTAAATACAATGGGCTCTTTAGCCTGAGTGTTTTAGGAGCCACCAAATCTCCTGGTGCTCCTTGGCTCGACATTTTCAAATTCAAATTCAAGATATCGGGCATATGATGCGATCTAATGTTTATTTGAATACTTCACTTCCTTAGTAGGACAACACCAATAAGCACACCACGAAAGGGACGAAAACTTGCAACAAACATCCTGGATATATTGTATTATTAGTAGAGTGCAGGTATAGCCTTACCCATATTTTCAAAATGATTTTCAAAAATGTTCAGGCTTTTTTTTTCAAAAGCGAAGAGCTGACGCTATTTTTTAAGATAAGCTTTGTAGCAGTAACATTTTAATTCATACATAAAAATACTTATGGCACCGTCTTTTGCAAAATGTTCGAATTCAATATACATACTATGGGCAAAAAGTAAGGTGAATTTGGTTGTAAAATGAAAAATCTTTATTTATGCTTGTAAATCAAGTTCATCCCCTTCCAAATAATCCCCTCTCGATGAAATACACTTATGCCAACGATTTTTCCAATCCCCGAAACATGCCAAATAGTCCATTTCCGGTATAGCCATTAGCATCTTCTTCGATTCAGCTTTTATCTCCTCAATCGACTCGAAACGCGTTCCCCGGAGTGGTCTCTTGAGTTTTGGGAATAGCCAGAAGTCACACGGAGCCAAATCAGGCGAATGCGGTGGTTGCGGAACGATATGCGTGGAGTTTTTGCCGAAATGGTCACGAAGAACGAGTGCAGTGTGAGACGGTGCATTATCGTGATGTAAAAACCAAGAGTTGTTGGCCCATAATTCTGTTCTTTTTAGACAAATTGCTTCACGTAAATGACGCATAACGCTTAAATAATATTCCTTATTAACAGTTTGGCCAGGTGGAAGGAATTCATAGTGCACCACACCACGAAAATCGAAAAAAACTGTCATCATGACCTTTATTTTTGAAAGACTTTGACGAGCTCTTTTCGGTCTAGCCTCGCCTTTAGCACGATATTCGCTTGATTGGTCGGTTGTTTCAGGGTCGTAAGCATAAATCAAAGTCTCATCTCCCGTAATGATGCATTTGAGCTTATCCTGATAGTCTGAAAGCCTTGTTTCACACACATCAACGCGACGGCTTTTTTCCAAGAAATTGAGAGTTTTCGGTACCAACTTTTGTAGGCCCAAATGGTCTTTCAAAATGGTTTTCACAGATCCTTTTGATATTCCGATCATATCAGTAAGGTCTTTAACAGTCAACCGACGATTTTTGAGCACTAACTCCTTCACTTTATTGACGTGTTGGTCATCTGTTGACGTCGATGGTCGTCCGGAGCGCTCCAAGTCATCAACACGTTCTCCACCCTCTTTGAAGTCTTTGTACCACTTATAAACATTTTTCTGCGACATGGTCGAATCACCAAATGCCTTCTGCAACATTCTAAACATTTCCGTAGCCGAAATTTCATTCCGCAAACAAAATTTGATGGCACTTCTCTGCTCAATCAAATCAGACATTGTAAAAATCGAAAAATGCACTCTTGGTCGTTTGGTAAACACAAGCGTAAATATATTACTGATAATGACATTCACCTCAAAAGTTGGCCCAGATATTATTAACAGTGATGCCAACTCATGAAAGAAATAACTAGAGCGAAATTTTAATCCCGCGAAGTTTGACAAATAAATTCACCTTACTTTTTGCCCACAGTACTAGTCCAACATCGTACTAGACTGTGAGTATGCTATTTTGATATTCAAATGAATATTTGCGATTGATTTTTTTGTTAGTTTTAATAAATCTTTTACCTTAACAGGTCAAATATATTCGAAAGCAAAATGTGGTAAAAATTTACTCCATAGCCAAGCTTTTTTTAATTTTTTGGCAAAGATGGTGTGAAAAAGAACCCCTTTTGATTTGTTTCGACATTTTTCTTTCACTTGACATATGTCAATGTTATATCATTTTATATAATTAGGACAATTTTTTAATGCTGGGTCTTAGCAGAAACTTTGAGGTCCTTTAAAAAATCCTGACGTGATGGTGAAAAACTAAAAACACAAACTGATACGATACTTTAAGCGCACATATCGATTTTTTTATGTGTGATAAAAAATTTAAAATTTGTCGCCCTGTGCAATTTATCTTTTCCCGAAACAGTATTAACCGATGTAAAGGAAGTGTCATAGATCGGTTTAAGCCTTTCAAGACGCTGTGACCACCATCCTCAACAGCATGGAAAATAGGTATTTATCACAAAACATACTCTGGCCGTGCATATTCGTAAAAAAGATGATCTACACTGCGAATGAGTAAATCAAACGGGCATTCTGTTGCAGTTCCAGCGTTCATGTAAGTTAATACACACGCTTTAGCCCTAGCACGCTTTAGCCATTTCACAAACATTTCCTCTTAAAAACAAAAGCTTGACTACCCACAATGCTCCCATCGGAGGTTTGTTTATGAGAGCTGTTGGTCAGACATGACTCGTAGTCTATTGGGGGCATTAGCTTCACTCATTACTACCCTCATAAGCTGCTTAATTTTTATTTTGACCCATAAATCACCCCAAAAGCATTCCATTTTGTATGAATTATGTATAATCGCCAGCGTAAACTGACTGAATTTTCTTTCCAGCCAAATTTACAGTTGCACTTAAGAGACGAAGTCACGTTGCATGTATATTGTGCTGTACGAGTACCATAAAATATGCGGGAGGGGAAAAATATGTTTATTGCCCTGGCTATTTTATTTGCTGTAAGCTTGCATGTACTCTGAGCTTATATATTTTTGGTTTGTTAGAAAGCTTTAAGCGTATTATTTTGTTTTGTGTTTGTTATTTACTAGTTCAGTGCGAAAAGACTTCTAATTTATGGTTCAAACTAATTAAATATTTTATTGGACAAATTGTGAAAAAGAGAAGCATTCGATTTAATTAAGCTCTAATGCACTGGGTAATTTTAGACTTATTCCCGAAAAAATGTAAATGAGTTGAAATTAATGCTATAATGTTAAATGCGTAAGTAGTTAGTTTAGTGTGTGCTCATAAAGGTTGATTGTAAGAGCATAAAGGAATCTAGATATTAAGTGAATTGGTAATTTTCAGAAAATTTGGAGTTGCCGATTATCATTTAAAGCGATCA
Source organism: Anastrepha fraterculus (assembly GCA_037575425.1). Taxonomy (NCBI): domain Eukaryota; kingdom Metazoa; phylum Arthropoda; class Insecta; order Diptera; family Tephritidae; genus Anastrepha; species Anastrepha fraterculus. The sequence goes on along the minus strand of JAYXIM010051817.1, from coordinate 597 downwards.
GACGTGCTTACATAGCGGTTATTAAAGTGCGTAGTTCCGTTATATAATCCGTTATATTATCAACATGCTAATATCAACATTTTCCTCTTGCGATTGAGTCTGTTTGTCATTAAAAAGTGTAACAGAGCCATATCAACCGAAATATCCTCAATTTCGCAGATAAAAGAAGGTAATCTGCTAATCTTTTGCTCGTAATGTTCGTATCACTAACAATTTCTTGAAAACCATGTATCTTACCATGGGCCTGTACTAATCAACGTGTGTACCTTAAACACGAGTCCAAAAAGGAAATTTTAAGAACGAAAAGCCAAAATGTTACCGAGTATACACATTTTCTCCAAGTTGATTGAGCGACAGAGTCACTAGACGTTACCTGGTACAAGGTAAAAGTGTAACAATACATTTTGAATACTACTGTATAAGAAATGCCAGCAATTAGGATATACTCAAAAACGATGCAAAGGTTCCAATTGTTAACTTTCAATTTTGTCAAAGCTTTTCTTTTAAACCGACATTTCAGAACTAGAATTCAATTTGGCTGAAACAAAAATATAATATTTTTCGTCAGTATGCAGAAAACTGAATTGGGATTATAAC